>NJDC01005536.1:94723-128055 GCA_002245475.1 Calephelis virginiensis
TGGTAGGCAGAGGCACAACCAGGGCACCCATGACTAGCCAAAGACACTAAGTCCCACAATGTGATAGCTGGCAAGCCTATCGCCAACCGGGCACATTTGGAAAAATCCAATTTTCTTTTTGTTGGCCGACCCGGGATTCGAACCCGGGACCTCATGCAGTCAAGTCCAAAACCCGGACCGCTAGACCACAGAGGCGATAAAAAATGATTAAATTACTAAAATTACTATTGAAAAATAGGGGTTGGTGATAAAAGGGTGAAAATTTAGGGTTGTATGTACTTTTATATGCTGTATCATAAAAAAATAAAAACAAAAAATTTTGTCTGAAAATTACAAAAAAAATGTAGGGGTGGATCACCCTTAACATTTAGGGGGATAAAAAATAGATGTTGGCTGATTCTCAGACCTACTCAATATGCTCACAAAATTTCGTAAGAATCTGTCAAGCCGTTTCGGAGGAGTTCAAGTTCGAACCCCGTGACACGAGAATTTTAAATATTAGATTATTAGTAAGAATTTATTTTGAATTCTCAACCAGAGTAGACCCAATTGCTAAATACTTTGACGGGCTAAGGAAACTCTATTTGTGAAATTTAAACTATTTCATCTGAAATCAGTGAAACTGGAACAATCCGACTCAAACGATATTGTAACATTTTTAGTAAGTATCTTCACGCCCATATCCCTGAAGGGGTAGGCAGAGGCACAAACCAGGGCACCCACGACTAGCGGAAGCATTAAGTCCCACAATGTGATAGGTGGAAATCCTATCACCAACCGAGCAAATATCCAATCCCGGGCAACGTTAATTATAACATTTTTCCTTGTAATAAGGTCAACAAACAAGCCGCCACACCGTCAGCACTTGTTGACGTGTTCCGATTCGGAGGATAAGGTAGCTGATGAAGTCGTTTTGCTCGGGGCCTAACATCTCATCCTCAGGTTGCCAATGCACTATTACCAATTTTGGTGTTTCTAGGCGGCGTGAATTTCTTACAAATACGAAATCCGTCTACTTGTTTGCCTTCCAATAATATGAAAAAAAACAAGCATGCTTTGCACAAGCACAAGGATTCTGATAGTAAAAGACTATCGTGATACATAGATGTTACAGGTGCGTCGCTGTCAAGATGTTAGGACTATTGAGCAATACTATTTGCTAACCTACCCTCCAGACCGGAACATGACCAATAGGACGAAACATCAAAGAAGTATAAAAAAATATTCATTAGGGGAGACCGAGGTGAGTTATGAGAGAGGAGAGTTGTGACATCGTCGACTTTTGGGAATCTATAAACTCGAGACTTGAACTGATAAACGTACACTATTGCGAGCTCAATATCTGTTAATAGGTTCCAAAAAATCAACAATGTCACTCCTCTCTCCTCTCCTCTGTCACAACTCACCTCGGTCTCCCCTACTAGATATAACTTAAAAACCATTTATAAGATCTTGATCGATTTAACTTGGCCTACTGAGTAAAAACCTACCCTTCTAAAACTAATTATCAAAATAATTCATTTTTAAAGAAGTTATCGCTTAACAAACCTACAACCCCTTCGCCCTTTTTTTCTTCTTGAGTTGGAATATCTAATAGTAATCGCCTTTGTGGTCTAGCAGTGTTGGACTTGACCTCATGAGGTCCCGTATTGGATTTTCGAGTCAGGCAACGAAAAGAAAATGGGTTTTGAACAGCGGTATAGTTTTAAGAATTTATTTAGTTTAGTTTATCAGTAATAACAAAAATAATAAAATAGAGATTCACAAGTACACAAAAGAAGGGATTGGACATTTGCCCGGTTGGCGATAGGCTTGTGCCTCTTCCTACTTCTTAGAAGACACGGGCCTAAAAATACCTAATTATTTCAGTCAGGATCCCCTTTGTGAAGCATATTGTCTACCTCTGTGCTTGGTAAGAGACAAAAAAAGTATCATCACGCCCATATCTCCGAAAAGGTATCACATTTTGGGACTTAGTGTCTTCAGCTAATCGTGGGTGCCCTGGTTGTGCCTCTGCCTACATCTTCAGGGATATGGGCGTGATATGGGCGTATATATGTGTGTGTCTACAGCTTGTAGTTTGTCCTTGAACTTTGAAGTTTGAAAGGTCCTCAGGTGGGTTTTGGTCCCTTGGTATCTTTCCTTATAAATCTGCGATACAAACTTGAACATAAAATATATTCTTAGAGTTACAGCAATATTTCTTTTGTGAATATTAAAGCAATATTTATTACGTGCTTTCAGAAATAAATTCCATTTACATACAAATATAACTTCACGCAGAGCCCCTTGAGGCGTTTTCAGAGTGTATTGAAATAAATAAAGCAGAAAATATTGTTTAGATGCCAAAGCAATGGCTTTTTTTTATGATAATGGAAGTCAAACAAGCAGACGGATTACCTGATGGTAAAAAAATCACGGCGCCTAGAGACACCAATAGTGCGTTGCCAACCTGGGACCGGGATGTTAGTCCTCGAACAAAAGTAAGTTTACCGGTTACCTTACCTACCAAACCGGAACACGACAACGGCAAGCGTTGGACGTCACGACTGCAGGAATAAGTAGGGCGGTGGTACCGATCCGGGCAAGTCGCTACTAAACTCTACCACCTAGTAGAATGTCACGGTATTAGTGACGGTAAGTCTATGCTTGCCTTTTATAAGTTGCCTGGCGAGAAATCAGAAGCCAGGACCAACACGGTCGTTTTTTTTGACATTGTATATTGAGACAATTAAGTTTTTTTCGCTTTATAAGAAAATACGCCATAAGCCTCTTATTCTAAATAACAACCTAGCTTGTAGACTAGTCAGTAATTTTTATTTGACTTAAATCTACTAAGCTACTTTCTCTAAGTCGAAGTCAAACTTTCACTCTGTGTCATTTTATTTAATTGCATCTGTGTTGAAAATCTAACACTTTCAATTCGTTTTAGCACTAGGTACACCTACACTTAATAATTATAATGAAAGAAGTAATAAACTATATCGTTTCTTTGCTCACTGAATGAGACAGTGAGTTTATCTTATTTTATAATACTAAAATGTTTATATACAATAAATAATAATAAATAATAAATATCTCAGGACAAGTCACACAAATTGAATCTAACCCCAAAGTAAGCAAATTATATGCTTGTGTTATAGATGTTAGTCAACGATTCTAATACATAGAAATACTTAAATATATACCAGAATAAATTTAATAAGCACCCAGACCCGGAAATGCGGACAGAAATGTTTATCACACAAATGCCTGCCCCCGTCGGGAATCGAACCCGAGCCTCGCGGTTGGTCGATGTAAGTTAGGCGTGTACGCTAGCCACTCGACCAACGAGGCGGTCAAATGTATATATATGCATTTATTATTTTCCACATCTTAATATATATAAGTTACGTGTCACGTTGTTTGTCCGCGATGGACTCCTAAACTATTTAACCGATTTACAGATACCGATACCGATTGGTCCGGGCTCCTTTGCAGAATAGACCATCTGCCTTCCTGCCAGGCCGTTCGTAAAAGGCGAGCATAAGCTTACCATTACTAACACCGTGACATCTGACTAGGTGGTAGAGTTTCGCAGCGACTCGCCTGGATTGGTACCACCGCCTTTCCTCTTCCTGCCGCCATAATGTCATGATGTGTTCCAGTTCGGAGAGTAAGGTAGCCGGTAAAATTCCTTTTGCTCGAGGCCTAACATCCCGACCTCAGGTTGGCAACGCACCATTACCACCTTTGGTGTCTCTAGGCGGCGTGAATTTCTCACCATCAGGAAATCCGTCTGCTTGTTTGCCTTCTTATATCATAAAAAAAATTCAATCGCATTTGAACACCGTGTGCAGTTTGATCCAACTTGAAAGAGAGGATAGCTTACATCTCAATTTAACAAGCAGGTAGTTTTTTGTATATAACATTTTAAAAACTTAGAATAAATACTAAACAAAAGAACCTTTAAAGGAAGTTCTCTTTTATTTTTTATAACAAAACCTTTGAAAAATTCTTTATTTCACAACAAAAGTAAATTGCTCAAATCCAAACAGATAACTCAGGATGTACTGGCAGTTGCCGCGACAACAAAGGGAATAACAAAAGGAGGAAACTTGTAAGGCTAGCTAATTTACAGTCCCTTCTCGTATCGTTTGTTCAACTGAGAAATATTTTTGGAGGAATCATAAACTTGGTTTGTTGGCTAAACAAATCTGGGTAATAGGTTCGTATACTTTTAGAGTCCACTATCAGCATTTGGTGAAATTCATTAATTATGATGATGGTAAGAAATTCACGCTGCCTAGAGACACCAAATTTGGATGGATGTAGGTACCCGGGAAGACCAAGGTTGACATTCCACGGTCAGGTCACTCGGATATTATCCCAGGGTGGTGTCAAGAGTCTCCGAAACTGGCGTGTTTGTATGAAAATGGTAATGAATGTGACGGAAGCCAGACAGGTTTGTCAGGATTGTGAGGTCTGGCACTCGATACTCTCTGTCTACTCCGTAAGGGACTTTGGCGTGAAGATATGCATGTATGAAGCATTGAATAAAAAATAAATTTAGAAAGCAAACAGCTCGCCGTAAAGGCTATGAATATAGATGATTGCTTTTTTTAAAGTACCTGACCCTCCTACTCTTCTACATCCTCCTACGTCACGCTTAAATCGTCCGAATAATTAAACATGCACTAATTGAAAATAAATAACACCACAGTACTTTAATCTGACATGCTCGAGTTTTAGATCCAAACAAAACAGATCGATTACTCTACACACTTTTTAAAGAATTAATACTTGATAAGGTGTTTAATCATGGTACATGGCATCACTCATATCATCACTTGACGCGCTTGATGAACTCCTCAAATTCCCTCTTGGGTTCCTTTACTATATGTAGCAGTTTCGCGAGTAAAGCATGTATCCCCGTGTTAGTCAGGGTCTGCCGAATAGAATATACCATCTGCCTCTCTGCCAGGCAGCTCATAATTTAAAAGGTTAAAGGCGAGCACTGGTTCAAATATAGGTCGTCACTATGATGTGTCAGCTATGCTGAATATCTGAAAGTCACATTGATCTTTTTTGATATCACTCAATAGGTCCCCATGTCGGTGGAGTGACTACAGATGTAGCATCTTAGGCTCACCAACTACATTATAATAAAACTAGCTGTTAGCTGCGGTATTGCTCACGTCTGCAGTTAGTATCTTATACAACCTTGCAACCCCTATTTCACCCACGTAGAATTTCCAGAATCACTAACACGTATCTACTCATATTTAATAAGTGGCCCAAAAAATATTCATGTTTCTAACTTAAAAATGACGAACTTCCATTCAAACTTTCAACCCCTGTTTCTCCCACTTAGGGGTAGAGTTTCCAAAATTCCGTCCTTACTGGGTGTCTACTCAATAAAACACTATTGACCAAGTTTCATGGTCGGTGATGATTAATCAGTTAGTCAGGCCATGTTATTTTATAATTATTATCTAAAATTTTAATATGCTATGACTCTGTGGTCTAGCAAGTGTTGGACTTGACTTTGTGAGGTCCCGGTGAGGTTCGAGTCCCGGGTCGAGCAACAAAACGAAAATTTTTGTTTTCCAATTTCCTAAAAAAATGTAGCTCGGAATCGCATATGTACCCGGTTGACTAAAGGCTTGCCACCTATCACATTGTGGGAATCAGTGTCTTCGGCTAGTCGTGGGTGCCTGGTTGTGCCGCTGCCTATCTCTTCGGGGATATGGGCGTGAAGATACTTTTCTTTTAATTTACAAGTTATTTTTATTTATCATAAATGTATATGTATAATTCCAATGTACTGTCATAGGGATCTGTACTAGTCTATAAAATATATTATTATTCCAGAATTATTTTCTGTTCCTGTAGGATTTTTGCGCTTCACTTAAATAATTCAAGATTCTGCATCTAAAATATTTGCCTCCAGCAATGAAACCTAGATCAATACTATTCTTTCTAGGTTGAGATTTCTCCAATTCAATTTGTGAGGGAATTAAATTTTTCCAGGAATAGCTTTCAATCTGAATTCATTCCGAGGATATCCCACTTCCCCGTTCTAAGCGAAAAGTTTCAAACTTTGCTGGAAACCTATTGTTAGATTTTTAGAGAAAATTGCTTTGTAACGGGGCGCACGAACTAAGAAGACTTACGAATCATTTGATCAATCAATTAGTCTAGTGCAGTGGTTTTCAAAGTTCTTTGAACTGCGAACCATTTAAAAAAGGTTCCCAAACTCGGGGCCCGCCTCTCGGACATTTAACTACTACCAATTTGAATAGCAATTTGAATAAAAGACTAAGGTTGAACACATTTTTCTTATAATTTTAATAATTTATTCATTTAATTAAGTCTTAATTAAATAACTACATCAAAATTGGAAGAATTAAATTGTCGGTCATGTGGTGTGTTATCTGTAGGGTGGTGTGTTATTCTACAGGCAGGTCCCACTCAATATTCTTTTGCGACCCACCAGTGGGTCGCGACCCATAGTTTGGGAAACCCTGGTCTAGTGTTCTCGTGAATTCAATCAGGGGAATGTCGGGTCTGTAGCCTACCAGTCCGGTTTCGGACTTGACATTACGCAAAGAAATATGTCTTTTTTTCAATTTTCAAATAAAAGGAACGTTGCCTGCAACATGTTTGCCACCTATCACATTGTCGGGCTTAGTGTCTTTGGCTAATCGTACGTACTCTGGTTGCGCCTCCAAGGGCAGATCTAAGGGAGAGGGGTAATGGGGGTCATGACCCCCCCCCCCTGTACATGGGTAATTAAAAAAATAATTTTAATGATTTTTTTTTAAATCTTATTTTAACAGACAAACGAACCTTAAAATAGACTAATCAACACGTAATAAGTACCTAACTTGATAAATAGAATATATATATATTTTTTAAGTAAGTATAATAGGTATTAACAATTGCTAACAATTTTATATTTTACAGTTAGTGTTCTTACATAATTTGTAACTATTTTATTACTTAGAACATAGTCTAAGGATTTTTTTGATATTTAAACAACAATACTTTTATTTATTGTTTATCTGATAATGAAAATTGACAATATTATGTCTTTTTTTACACCTCGTCAAAACTATGGTATGTTCTTAGCAAGTAAACATTTTAAAAAAAAATACCTCCTGATGCGATGCGAAAGTCTGTCTATCTGTTACTATATCATAGCTAAACTGCTTGACCGATTTTTATATAACTAGTATGCATATAGATAACGACCTGAATCCAAACATTTTCAACATCCAACAATTTTAGCAAAAAAGTAATCCACAGAAGCACTAAAACAGGGGATGAAAGTTCATTTAGAAGTAGCAAAAAACGGATTTTAGTAAAACTCAGAAACTACCTGTTTAAAATTAATATTTAATGAATTGCTGCTTATAATGTTATAACATTTTAAGGAGCGATTATATTGAATATAAATTAAAAAATTTAAAAGCTATGCTGTAATTAAAAAATCTTAAAAAAATGTTTTATTGAATAGACATTGCTGTCCTCCTATTACAAATACATACAAAATTTGTAACTAACATTTTCATTTTTGATACAAATTTAAATATAAACATGTTGCATTGAAAATTGGATCACGCAATAAGAAATACAAAAATTTGCTATTTTGGAAATCAGATTGGAAATCAGGTTCGGGTCGTGTAACAAAAAGAAATGTGGTTTTTCCAATGTTCTAATAAAATATGTGCACGGTTGGCGATCCACATATCCAACGCACATATCCAATACCGGGCAACATTATTTATATTAGAAAATTAAAAATATACAGTCTCTAATTTTTTTGCCTGACCCGGGAATTGAACCCGGGATCTCAAGAAATCAAGTCCGACGCCGAACCGCTAGATCACAGAGACGATTAACAGTAGTTACAATAATAAAATTTCTAAATTTAAAAAAAACATATTATTATTATTAAATAAGTTATTTGTAATTATAACTAATTGCACAGTTACAGATAAACACACGAAACTCATATATTTGTTTTTTAGACTAACAAATAATTTCTATGGATAAATTAATTTAACTGTTTGACGAAGATAAAACATTTGTTTCCTTATTTTACCTAATGCATCAGAAATAATGTCAAAGTTACCACATTTATCAACGATTTTACAAATGCGTGGCATAGATAAGTATGCTACTTAAAGAAGTTTTAATTTATATTAAACTAAATTAAACTAAACTAAATCTGAGTATTTACTTAAAATAGCAAAGGACGATTATAGACTATACGGTACCAGGTAGCTCGTAAAAGGCGAGAATAGGTTTACCATCACTAACACCGTGATATAAGACTAGGTGGTAGAGTTTCGCAGTGACTCGCTCGGATTGGTACCACCGCCTTTCCTATTCCTGCCGCCATAACGTCATGACGTGTTCCGGTTCGGAGGGTTAGGTAGCCGGAAAAATTCATTTTGCTCGAGGCCTAACATCCCGACCCCAGGTTGGCAACGCGCCATTACCACCTTTGGTGTCTCTAGGCGGCGTGAATTCCTTACCATCAGGAAATCCGTCTGCTTGTTTGCCTTCCTATAACATAAAAAAAACATTCATTGTAACATTTCACATTTATTAAACGATTTTTATTTGTTTAAAAGAAGAAATTCTATTTTTTTAATAATACAATTCTTACGATCACAAAATAAGTAGGTGTAGCTATAAAAACAACTGGTCGACTATTGGTCAAAATTCGACTTTTAAATATTAATATCTTGTTGATAATAACGCCATCTTCATTTGTCAAGACCAACTACTTTGTTTCCAAACTTTTTAGTGCGCCATCTGTGATCTTTTATCGGTTTCATCAATATATTTGTTTGTGCGTGTCAAATGCATGGTAGTGTGGGTAATGTTTTGTTTATTGATTTAGTGTACTTTATAAGCATTATTATTGAAAAATATTAGCTTTCTGCACTTCTTCTACACATAAACTATAGGTGTGCCAAATTTTATGCTCCTACGTCCGCGGAATTTTCTTAAAAATGGGGTCCAAAGTTTTGGCATCACGTATTAATATATAGATGAAGACGCGTAGCCCCATCGCGTGTTTACGGCCGTACGGCTGTAGGTATTTAATTCTAAAGCAGAGCTGAGCTTAACCACTGTATATTACATTACCGTGGCTAAGCTTAACCTGTAGCTTAAAACGACCCCTTATGTTCCCAAGTCGATTTAAATACCACCATTAAAATATTAAAACAAGTATGTACGTGACAATAACACACATAATCCATTAGCTTTAGACGCCCCTCTAGCGGGCGGTTAACCTCAATGTAGTGTGTCCATTATTACACAATCATCTAGGATTTTCTATTGTTTCTTTGAATATATGTTAACTGATTTCCTACAAGTAAGAGAGAGTTGGATTATTTGTCATTATCACCGCGATCTCAACTAGGTGTTAAAATTATAAGAAATACACTATAAATACATGCAACGTAACTACAATGCCCACAAGGGTTACCGATCGTCAACCAGTAGAGTGACGTCAAGGGCTAATCTGCAATTAAAGAAAACTTAAATAGAGATTTAAGTAGTCTAAGGTTTAAGTTTACATTATGGTTATACAAATTATATATACTTTTATACAATTTATCATGTCAGCTTAAATCATTGAATACTTAAGTCTACTAATAAGGTGGCTAGGGTTAACATAGTCAGAACATAACAACCTTCGGTCAAATCTTATATTTTTAATATTAAAAATGCGAAATATTGCAAAAGTGAATGGATCTTTTTTACTGTTTTACGAATAAACTACTGAACGGGATTAAAGTAAACTATATAGAAATATATTTTATACACCAGCCTAACATACAGCAGCAAAGCACACTGAGCACAGTGTAAGAACTTATTAATTTATTCAAAATTACGAATTATCGTAGATATATTACACTACAACTAATGAATATATTATGGAAACGTTTTTACACGACAGAACTTACATTATTTTTACACTGTACATATAAATTGGACACACATTTCTTATTATAAATTAATATTAATCCCGGTATCGTAAAATTTTCCTAAACACACCTTCAACTTTCAGAAATAAACAATAAGTACTGAACACACAAAACCGGTCCTGTTTACTCTTTTCTGTTTTTCTTTGGAACACTCTCACATTGGAAATATTGATAAAGGCTAAACAAACAATAAATTATAATATGTAGAATTGGTTAAATAATCTGTTGGTTTTATCATCTGTTATCCCAAATAAACAAAAAAAATAACCTTTTAAGTATCGAAGTTATGTATTAAATTATGAAATGTATACAGGTATCTATTTATGTATTTCTATGTATTAGTATCGTTAGTATTCAGACAACACAAACATGCAATTTGCTTACTTTGAGCTTAGATTTATGTGTGTATTTATCTAGAGATATATTCATTTAATTTAAATACGGTATTAAAATATGAAAACAAAATAGAACATGGCGATAAAACACATAATCCGTTAACGCCGCCTCAAAGTAGTGTGGCCATGTTGACATCTAAATTTAGGATTTTCTGTTTATAATATTATTTGCAGTTTGAATTTACTCATGCCATAGAAGATTAAATTAAAAAAATAAAGTTTAAAGTTTCATGGCGTGAAAAAATCATGTGAAAATCGCCTCTGTGGTCTAGCGGTTCAGGTGTTGGACTTGACTGCATGAGGTCTCGGGCAACAAAAACAAAATTTGGTTTTCCAATTTTCTAATAACAAAAAATGTTGCTCGAGATTGGATATGTAGGCGATAGGCTTTCCACCTATCACATTATGGGACTTAGTGTCTTCGGCTAGTCGTGGGTGCCCTGGTTGTGCCTCTGCCTAGCTCTTCGGGGATATGGCGTAAAGATACTTTTTTTAAATCAAATCAACACAATTGAGAAAAATAAATTGGATGTATTTAAGTACGCGTACTAGTCATAAAAATGGGAGCTTAATATCGCAACAGGAGTTTGTGAGTGGATAGCAGTTCAAGGATGAAACAGTAGTTTAGAGACTTCGGCCAAACCTACGCGACTGATACGAAAGTGAAAAAGAAGTGGTAGACTATCGCGAGACGAACACTGCCATAATGTGTGTATGGTTCCTTACACACCTACGCAACTGCGATGCGTCTGTGACGCGGGACGCAGGCCTTTAGTGGTCCGAGGTGTGTACAAGTATTAACAATGGTGTTAATTTTATTGTTCACTCACTAAAGCAATTTTAAATTATCGCTGTCTTCTTTTAACGACAGTAGTAGAAAGAGACAATACACATTTGGTGCTGTCAGATTAGGCTGTACACATTTCTACCGACATTTAATCTATCGCTCTATAAATCCTGTTTAAAAACATCATAATTTGACATGTCTGGATTAATCTGACATGTCTAAAATGTTCCATCTCTTTTGTTTTTGTTTCATTTGAAAAAGATAGCATGCATCTAAAATAAGTTTACTTTGCGAACAGCAGAATCACTACCAATGTCTCGTTATGTTTTAATTTTTTTATTTCATAAGAATTTTAAAACTCTGTTGATAAATATAGCATCGTAAAAATATGACATAACTAGATACAATATACAATATAAAAGCAATCAGCTTTTTGCTCAAGTGGAAAGTTTGCACGTCTAACTCCACTAATTATTTACCGGCAAGAACATACATTTGTGCGTCAAACATAGATATCTATATTTCTGGGTCTGAAATCCAACTCTACTATTAAAAAGATATAATGTCCTTAAAATCTGCCCACCAAAAAAACTGCCCATGAATTTAAACTACCTACGCCTGGTTAAGTTATGTAAAATGTTACCGTAGCACACGTAGCAAAGCGTAGCACCGTAACGAATTGCTACGACAGAATACAATGATCATAATACTTCAATGATGTTTTTTTTTTATGATATTGGAAGGCAAACAAGCGGACGGTTGTTATTTTCTTCATCTCCTGATGTTAAGAAATTCACGCCGCCTAGAGACACCAAAGGTGGTAATGGTGCGTTGCCAACCTGAGGCCGGGATGTTAGGCCCCGAGCAAAAGTAAGTTTACCGGCTACCTTACCCTCCGAACCAGAACACGTCATGACGTTATGGCGGCAGGAATAGATAAGGCGGTGGTACCAATCCGGACGAGTTGCTGCTTAACTCTACCACCTAGTCAGATGTCACGGTGTTAGTGACGGTGAGCCTATGGTCGCCTTTTACGAGCTGCCTGGCAAGGAAGGCAGATGGTCTATTCTACAAAGGAGCCCGGACCAACACGGGGAGAATGTCCATATAATGTCCATTTAATGTATCCTTAATAAAAAATGTAATATAAAAATATTATATGTCGACTCAACCACATTAGCTCATCTGAAAAACTAGAATAATTAAGTTAAATATTTTGATGATGTCCAGAAAATTAGTTTATAAACCATCAGTTGAATACTTTGAGTTTATTGCGATGTGAAATTAAGATTACCATTGTAATTTCAATACTTAGCCTAACGACTTGTAAACACGTGCACGTTTGCCGAGCCCTATAAATACGGCCGCACTGTAGGTGATAAGACATGCAAACGCCGATCGCCGCACTGGACGGACCTCTCTGGGACGTCGTTACTCTGCCCGTTAAATAAACGGAGTCTAAAAGTGCTTGTGAAGTTTTATAGAGAAGACCCAAAATTAGTCATCATCACTCAAACAACAACTGTGGCGTCAGCAATGCTGACGTCACACTTTTTAAAACACTACGGAGGTTTCCTCCTCCGTCATATACGAGTATATCACGATTAGTCAAATAACCGATAAGAACTACTCCACACGGTCATTGTTACAAAAGGGTTGCAAACAAAATTTATGATGTAAGCTTACAAAAATAAAAACGGATATAAGTACCGCTAAGTTTTTTTGAAGAACCCATAACATTTGTTCGTATCAATGAAATATTACTGAGATCAAGTTTCGTAACAGCCATGTTATAAACTCATAAAGTTTTTGAAGTGAAAACTTCTTTAGCGGCATTGCGCACTTTTTTGGAATGGGTAAAAACTTCTAAACTTGCGCCAGGACACGTGACCTGATCGAAAATTCGTGAGACGGCGCAGGGCGCTTGCGCGAATGTTCGTGTTGTCATGTTTGTGTACGATAGCGCAATAAATGAATATTATATTCTACCACATAAATGATAGTACTTTCATGCTGATAATTAAAGCAATATGTGCAAAATGCTTTCCTAACCATTCCAAAATATCAAAAATGCACAACGTTAGCATTTAAGTTTTCACTTCTGCCGATACTCCCGGAGTGCATCCCGTCGTTTTTTTATTAGATTGTGTAGTCAAATGTCTTTGTGTGTGAAAATTTATCATAAAACAGACTAACCTGATTGCGAATCCAAAAAAAAAAAAATTCCATTTTACGTCATAAAATATCTATGTATATAACTCAAATAATTATTTGGAGTTAAGTATGGATTTCTGCAAAGTAACGCTTTCTTATATCAATTATCGTAATCTGTTTGTAACGGAAATTGGGAAGCAATAAGTATAAGACCCGGATAATAATAATGTACTAAGTTTAACCATTCAGCATGTTATCCCAATTTCTCAACCATAGAAGAGATGATGGATTGAATACTTGTATTATTACATAAATCATTGCAATTTCTGTTCTCTTTTCATTATTTTCATACATTTAGATCATCAATATAAAAGTATATATTCTTGTCTTTAGTATGTTAAAAACATAATAAAATTTTAGACTGATTATATAGTACTTCTTAATTTCGTTCTTTAAATTGTTTTAACTAAATTAATATATAATGTTACTGTTATGAGTCAACCTGTTTTATTTGTAACAATTAAATTGTTACAGTATGTATTTAATTATTATATTTTTGCCCTAAAATATTTTAATTATTATAGTTTTGCAATAAAACAAATGATTGGTGCATTATTAAGTTTTTAATTATAGTAGAATCATATTAAAAATCATTCCCTCACGAATCTGTCGTTCCCTAATTTTCAAATTTAAAAAAAAAAATTCGATTCAAACTGAAAAAAGTTGGGGACCACTTCAATATTTTCCTCAAACGAGGCATATACTACGACTTGAGCAAAAAAAAATTCGATTACGAGTTAAAAAAAAAACTGATCAACTCGACCAAGCCATTTCCGATTTTTTTTCAGAATCAGCCACGTATACAAAACCAATGAACGTTTATCAATTCATAATTTCTAAACTTACTCAATTTGGAATATTTCCATGTATTTTACAAATCTGGAATACAACCGTCGACAAATAAGGCTTAAGGGCACCTGGTAAACCTTTACCACTTAACCTGACTGTTTTATATTTAAATAATATTTTATTATATTCCTTAAGCTATTGACAGTATCATCAGATAATGCTATTTAGTAACAATCATTTTAACCGATTTTTAAAAGGAAGAAGTTATAAATTCGACTGTATGATTTTTTGAATGTTTGCTAAATTACTCGACCACTAAGAAATAAATAAACCTGGTGTTTGAGTGCGTTCAAATTTATATATTTTTGTGAAATGTCAGCAAGCACACGACTCCCCAGACGGTAAGAGACAACAGCCCAAGGTTTGTTGCTGCCTGGAGGCCTTGATATTAGGCCTATTATGCAAGTGTACCGGCTACCCTATCCTTAGAACCGGAACATGACAGTCATTGTGGCGTTTCAACAGGTACGGCGGTGGATCCCTACCCGGGCAAGTTGCTGCACAGTACTATGTCACCAATGGTCTTATTGGTAAGGATCTATATATTTATCACTGCTCGCCTCTTACAATTTGCCTGGCAGAAAGGCAGATAGACCATTCTACTTAGCGGACCCAGACCAATACTCGCTAAATTATTTGAAACACACAGACACCCTATCAAAATGACGGGACATTTCAAAACAATTGTTGTTTTGATGAATATTCAACGGTATTACGTGGTATTAGACATTGTAATCGACGTAGTCACGCGACGTCGTATTGTAAAATGTACGATTTTTCAAACTATGACGAATCACCGATGTAAACGGAAATGCGTGTTTTGTATAAGAAAAACGTTTTAACGGTATTAGGTGTGAATCAGATTAGCTAATATACACTGCCTTATTAATAAATATATACGAAAGCACGAGTTTATACTTTTCATCGTCGGCGCTCGATGAAACTCCAATATAACCCTTGTGGCTTTCTACTTACTCGAGTTTACTAATGACTTTACCCTTAATACCAGATTACGACACATTATCGCCTTTGTGGTTTAGCGGTCCGGGTGTTGGACTTGACTGCATGAGGTCCTGGGTTCAAATCCCGGGTCGGCCAACAAAAATAAAATCCAATTTTCTAATTAAAAAAAAAATGTTGGTCGGGATTGGAAATGTGCCCGGTTGGCGATAGGCTTGCCACCTATCACATTATGGGACTTAGTGTCTTCGGCTAGTCGTGGGTGCCTTGGTTGTACCTCTGCCTACCTCTTCGGGGATATGGGCGTGAAGATACTTTTTTACGACACACTTACACTGCAAACACTTAAAGTAAGGCATCAAATGTTAGTAAAACCTGAATGAATTACTTAAAAAAGAAAGCATATTAGCACGTGTATGCCCGAAAAAGAAGGAAAAGGTACATCTATATAACCCACGACTAGTCGAAGGTACTATAATTTCACAATGTGATAGATGGCAAATCTATTGCCAACCGGGCTCTTACCCAATTATGGTCAACATCGTTTTTATTAAAAGATTTAAAAATACCTTTTCAATTGCTCGACCCAGGAACCGAACACCGAACTGATCTCTAGATTACATTGGAAAATAAAAAAAATATTGTTTTATCACTACATAGTATAAAACAAAGTCTTTTTCTCTGTTTCTATGTCCTTTTGTATGCTTAAATCTTTAAAACTACGCAACGGATTTTGATGCTTCCTTTCCTCCTACACTTTGAATGGTCTTTAGCATCCCTGATGATACACATATATTGTTCCTATACATCCAGTTTTTAACGTATTTTCCTAAGGCTTTATGACTTTTTCTGAGAAAGCAGGTCTAAAATATTAGGTAGTTTTCCTACAGCATATATGCTCTATCATGAGCAAATGTTTAGTTATAGTCTGGCTGCAACCATCCTGATATGCAGATAACGTTAATAGGCTTTTGTAATATGTGATTCCTAATAAGTTGCTCAACACGGTATGACTAACTATTTATCAGATATGTGTTGCTCACAACATATACTAATAGTCCACGATGACGCGCAATAAAAGCTTGGAACTATTATTTGAAATTTTCCTGGTGTAACCAGTTTTATAATAAACTAGCGGCCCGCCTCGGCTTTGCACGGGTATAAAATATACATATAAACCTTCCTCTTCAATCACTTTATCTATTAAGGCCCCATACTTAGTCAGCCCGAAGAGCCAATCAGCGCACTCCCCAGTTCCATGATTACTATGAAATATTGCGCTCTAAAGTAAATGTCCTAAGCGCCAAATCACTATTTTTGACACTATAAAAGTAATTTGAAAAAAAATTAAAAACTGAAACGTTATCTTTTGGGTATAATACTTATCTATGTTTATGTTAAATCTGGTGTCGATATTTTCATAATTGAAGTAGACAGATGGGTTTTGCTTTCAAAAAAGGGTTAACTTTTTGATTTTTTTTCTATCGAGCAAAGTGAAATTAATCGTGTTTTGGAAACACTAATCTTATAAAGCATATTAATGTTAATCTTGTGTATATTTGTCGCCAAGGTCTATAATTGCTTTGTATGAAAAAAACAGTATATTGCTGACGTATTTTAGCATACATGGCCCCTTAAAAACCGCATCAAAATCCATTGCGTAGTTTTAAAGATTTAAGCTTACAAAGGGACATAGAGACGGAGAAAGCAAGCTTATTTCATACTATGTAGTGATTTTGAATTATATTATTTAAGTTACACGTTGACATATGTTATAACTTTTGTAACAATGTGGTAACAATATTTATAAGACATTTCAAAGACTTTCATCTCGGTGTTCTTTATGGTTCATCGAGCAAAGGAAATATTTGCACACCTTATAGGTAAAATGTACTGGCACTTTGTAAATAATGGATTAATTTTATTCGTTTATAACAGCGTATTTTTAAGTGGATTCCGTACAAAGTCTTCCGAGTTCCGAGAACTTTTTTTATACATATCAACTTATTTATATTTAATACTTACGCACATATATAGAAATACTTAAATAAATACCAGAATAAATTTAATAAACACCCAGACCCGGAAATGCTGACATCTAAATACACAAAATACATATGTAACTTAATATTATTTATTTTTATGTAATAGATCCTGTACAAAGAAACAATGTAAAAAGGGTATTTCCGATAAACGTGACAGCCTTCTGCGTGATACTGGCACGTGACTCTTATATTAAACGCTGGCTTCTTTCGTTTGGAATGATACGTTTCATTACCTGACCTAAAGAAAGTTCTTCAGTCCATTCTCCCCCTACCTATCTAGAACCCTTTTTTCTATCTCATAAAGTAGCGAATAAGAGTCTCTCCTATAGGGTTACTATTGATACTCGATTTCATGTCAATTGGAAATTAGAATTGTATATGTCATTAGGTATTCCTAAACACACTACACAGTACTAGCGTTTTTTAAAATTTAATCAATAATAAACAATACTTTGTTATTTTTGTAATTTGTGTATTTGTGTTTTTATTTTCTCAGATTCATTGAATTTTTATTTATTTTAAACTTAATTGCGCGTAATAGAGATCGGCAGCGAGAAAATACAAATATAAATACTGTACAAAAGGCGTGCTTATCTCTAACAAGAGATATCTTACAACTAAACTAAGATAGAGAAAAATAATACAAAATAAAAGTTATAGGTATACAATGTACAAGCTTAAGATTAAAAAAATAAAAAAATCTTAGTTAAAATTATAAACTACTCTAATTAAATATTAATATATTGTTAATAACAAAAAAAGGTAAAAAAAGTGACATAAATGTTATACCTACTAGTAGTTAAGTTATAACAACGAGTTCTACCATTATGGACTAGGAAAGCAAAAATTTTTCAAGCGATTTTTAAGTGTAGTTATGGTTTGAATGGATGAAGAAAGTTCCATAGCCTTATATCATGCACTGTGAAGGAGTAGCGATAAAAACTGGAGTTATGAGTATTTTTGGGTACATAAATGTTAATAATCTGCTAGTTCTGTGTTAGAGATAGCCTAAAACGACTAATCCGATTCCAATTTCAATTTGCATAGAATCGAGATTTAAGAGTTACCCTACTGTTTTTTGGAAATGTCAATAAATTTTAAAATATATAACGTTATAAATAATCAATACATACATCTTTTCCGTATGTTGGTATGTGTTGGTTCGGGCTCCTTTGCAGAACAGACCATCTGCCTTCCCGCCAGGCAGCTCGTAAAAGGCGAGCATAGGCTTACCGTCACTAACAGCGTGACATCTGACTAGGTGGTAGAGTTTCGCAGCGACTCGCCGGATGGATACCACCGCCTTACCTATTCCTGCCGCCCTAACGTCAATGCTTGCCATTGACGTGTTCCGGTTCGGAGGATAATGCCCGCATCAGGTTAGCAACGCATGATTCGTTGCCAAATTGAGACCACCTTTGGTATTTCTGGGCGGCGTGAATTTCTTACCATCAGGAAATTCATCTGATTGTTTGCCTTTCAATACGTGCATAAAAAAACGTAACTTAAAAAAGTATCTTCACGCCCATATCCCCGAAGAGGTAGGCAGAGGTACAACCAAGGCACCCACGACTAACCGAAGACACTAAGTCCCACAATGTGATAGGTGGCAAGCCTATCGCCAACCGGGCACATTTTCAATCCCGACCAACAATTTTTTTTTATTAGAAAATTGGAAAAATACAATTTTCTTTGTGTTGGCCGACCCGGGATTCGAACCCGGGACCTCATGCAGTCAAGTCCAACACCTGAACCACTAGACCACAGAGGCGATCAAACGTAACTTACAAGGGTATTTTTGTGAACCAGCGCCCTTCACACTTTTCATTGCCTTAACTTCATCAAATTGACATTTTAGATGTTGTTACTACAAAGTTACGTTGTGGAAATCTTTAATGTGCATAAACGAGTTTGCGAGAACTTTTTATTGCTAGTTTTTTCTACATTGTTATTCAACAAAAACAACCACACAAACATCCGTTGTAGAATATTTTCTAAAAGGTGTCTAGCATAAATATGGAATAATTAAAAATAACTAGCTGACCCGGCGAACTTCGTTTCACACGTTCAGTATGTAAAGTAATAAAGTATTATTTTTCCCATTTTCCCTGCAATTTTCCCGTTTTTTTTTCTTATGGAGAAAATAATTCTTCTCCTGATAATAACTAAAACACAATCCGATTAATATTATAAATGCGAAAGTTTAAAAGTATGTATGTATGGATGTTTGTTACTCTTTCACGCTCGAATGGCTGAACGGATTTGTCTGAAATTTGGAAGACAGATAGATTGTGACCTGGATTAACATATAAGCTATTTTAAATCCCGATCGCACACCGGGTTTCTGTGAAAACGCGGGCGAAGCCGCAGGTAGCAGCTAGTAATAAAATAATTTTTCAAATCGGTCCAGTCGTTTGGAAGTTATGAGCTTACCAACACATTTAGAGATTCATTTTTATATTATAGATTACATAACACCCGACAAAACCTTGAGAACGTAGCGAATAACATCAGCATAGCAGCTTTTTATAGTGATATTGGAAGGCAAACAAGCATACGGATTTTCTGATAAAAAAAATTGACGCCTCCTCGAGACACCAAAGGTGCATTGCCAACCTGAGGATATTTAGCCTCGAGCAAAAGTAAGTTTACCGAGTACCTTACCCTCCGAACCGGAATACGTCAACGGCAATCATGACGTTATGGCAGCAGGAATAGGTAAGGCAGTGATAATGAAGGAGGCAAGTCGGTCCGAAACTATCACAAAGTTAGGTGTCACGGTGTTAGTGACGGTAAGCCTATGCTCGCTTTTTACGATTTCACATACAGGCACACGCGCACGTATATGCACACGGACACAATTTCTGTCGGGGTTTAAAATACAGTCAAGCTTGCAAACTCAACGCCAGACACTAAAAATAAAGGAAAATTTAATCATATTAATAACAACACCTTCTCTGTGACAGAACGACAGTAAAAAGCTCTTTGTGCATTGCAAATGGAGGCAAATGAGTTTGCAAAATGCTTGCAAGAGATGAGAGAACATGAAATATGAGTTACTTGCGCTACCTACGGACCATGGTAGTAATTTAAAATTTATAAGATACAAAATATTGAAAATGGGTCATCTTAAGAACTGAGCTATCTTAGGCGCAAGTACCTTAGTCCATATAATTTAAAAATAAGAATCACGACTGTCACCATATTCTTCCAACATTTGTACGTATTCCTTTTCTTATTATTTTAATTTAATTAGATGAGATTGGATTATTAAGGATTTTTAGGGTTCAGTAGACTAATGAAAAAAAACGGAACACAGATTCGACATGTTAGTCTGTCTATCCTTTTGTCAATGCCACTTTGTCATCTAAATTTTATTTGTAATTAAATATAGAAATCGCTTTACGATTATCATAGCAAAAAGTTGCTCCAGATGACAGAATTACAGATGAAACTCACATTCATAACAGCCATGGCTTTCGTTTCTCTTAAGATATTTTAATTTCAACACTCTTCCTGTTTTTGGGATATTTTTATAAATTTCAAAGAAGGAAAAAAATCACCTCAGACAGGATTTGAACCTTAGCCCATTCAACTCAAGTCGACGAATGCTTTCACCATTTGAACATTCATTTCATAAATGAATGCTACATAAGATTCCTTATTGCTATAATAAAGATATTACATGTAAAGGAAAGTACAGTTTTTTATAAAATATACACATTAACCACAAAAAACAATAGTATGCCAGTCTAAATATATTATTAAAAAATCTTGTAAATTATAAAAACTATTATACCGAACCCTCAATATTTGAATACGGACAGTACTTACGATTCAATTAATAAATTTATGCAATTCCTAATGATATTGTAATTACAATTTAGCATTTTTCCTTTCATAAGAATACATTTGCACAAATTACGTGGTTGGGGCGAGTTTTTAAAAACTTATTACAAAGTTTTTTTTATGTTATAAGTACAAGGCTCTCCTGGTGGTATGATATAACCATGACCTTTAGACACCATAGATGTTGTAGGTGCGTCTCTATCTTGAGGCCGAGGTTTTTTATTTTTTTATTTTTCTGTGGTCTAGGGGTTCAGTTATTGGACTTGACTGCATGAGGTCCCGGGTTCGAATCCCGAGGAGGGCAACAAAAAGTATATTGGTTTTTCCAATTTTCTAATAAAAAAAAATGTTGTTCAGGATTTGAAATGTGCCCGGTTGGCGATAGGCTTGGCACCTATCACTTTGTGGTACTTAGTATCTTCGGCTAGTCGTGGGTGCCTTGGTTGTACCTCTGCCTACCTCTTCGGGGATATGGGCGTGAAGATACTTATTAGTGTATTCGGCTAGTCGTGGGTGCCCTGGTTGTGCCTCAGCCTACCCCTTCGGGGATATGGGCGTGAAGAGTCTTTACAATATTCAAAGGCAAACAAGCAGACGGATTTCCTGATGGTAAGAAATTCACGCCGCCTAGAGACACCAAAGGTGGTAATGGTGCGTTGCCAAACTGATGCCATGAACTGATGAACACGTGTAGGTAAGGCGGTAGTACCAATCCGGGTGAGTCGCTGCGAAACTCTACCACCTATTCAGATGTCACGTTATTTTCAGTGTTATTTTATTGTGTATCTGTTATTTCAGATTGTCAGTGTTAGTGACGGTAAGCCTATGCTCGCCTTCTACGAGCTGCCTGGCAGGAAAGCAGATGGTCTATTTTGCAAAGGAGTCCAGACCAACACGGGGAAAATCCAGACCCGACAAGTGGTTTTTGAGTTATATATCTAAGTCCCTCCACATACATAAGGAATTTTGTTTTGGAATCTCATTTCGAAAAATTTTTAACGAAGCAAATATATAAAAATCTTTGCAGCTACCACATACATTTGAATTTTTTCCGTAAGGAATTTGAGTGTATTTGTATGGACAGACCTAATAATCGTATACTTTGTGTACATTAATGATATGCTATAGATATCAGAAATGA
The DNA here is from genome assembly GCA_002245475.1 of Calephelis virginiensis. Lineage (NCBI taxonomy): Eukaryota > Metazoa > Arthropoda > Insecta > Lepidoptera > Riodinidae > Calephelis > Calephelis virginiensis. Next base: position 116,956 of record NJDC01005536.1, read on the forward strand.
TATTTTTGGAGTGTTACTACGTTTAAATTTTTAATATCTTCCAAAGCTACAAAGATCTAAAAATCGTTGCATTCAACATAGATAGGAAACTGTATTAAATGCATACCTAAACCGAGAAACCTTCAGCTTTTGTAAAATGAAAACTTATCTTCATGGATCTCAAGCTATATAATATTATATAGCGATGAGAATAACCAAGAACTTTTATTCAATATTAAAAATAGCTCAGCCATTTAATATTATACCAGAAAAATCAATCTCGATCTATATATATTGTGGCCATACGTTTGGGTTTAACAGGATCCGTCTGTTGCAAGGTACAAAATGTAAATATAAAATTTTAAAAAATCCTCATGAAAATCGATACTCAAAGTAGCTAGGAACTATATTGATCACATCAGCTTTCAAACAAAATTTCATATCAATATCGGTGAAACAGTTTAAGAGATATAATGCCACAGACGTTAAAAAACACAAATAAGTTAAACTTATAACCAACCCCCTTCGTTTTCTGTCAAGATTTAAAATTTTGGTTTAGTACCATTATTTTAATAATAATAAATAATAAATCATCTTTATTTCACATAAACCTACAAGAGGCACTTGTGACGGGTCTATATAATAATAAATCTACCACCGGATCGGAACGCGGCCGCACACTGAGAAGATCTGGCAAGAAACTCAGCGGGCTTGTCTTTTTTTCTTAGTTTACAATAATGTTATTATACATTTGTGTAATGATACATTATATATTATAAGAGATTGGCATGAGGAGCAATTAATCCCAAGCAGTCTTATCTGCTAAATATTCAGCAATGTTATAATAACCCTTTTGATTTAATTTACATTTAACACCTTTCTTAATTTTATTAATTGTTTTCAATTTATGTTTGTTGTTTTCAATTTATAATAATTGAATCGGAAGCATTTTTAAATAGTTTTGATACTTTTTAGATACTTTTTTTCAAAAGATTCTGCTACTGGCTACCGACATATTGTGAAGTTAATGATACACAAGGAAATGGATTTTTCAATGAAAACAGTACACGCAGTCTATAAATAAAATGTGTCATTAAGTAACTAAGCAGAGAAATCATCAAGTTTTCATGACATACCTACCTGCTAGGCGACATTCTTTACGCCTACATATTATTTAACAGCAAGGGCCTAAAACATAGAATTAACTTTTGAAATATATTTGACATTTTACATTATGTTTCAGTTGCAAGTAACATCATGGTCACCGTAGCTCAACAACAAGATATGCATGTGAAGTAGTCTCGAAGTTAGCTGTTGCATGCTAACCGCTTGAGCAGCACACAATATTAGTTTTGTGGCAAACACGAGTCGCTAAGCTTTCTATTGAAGTGTGGATATTAAATTGGAACGCCAGCGTTAATATGCTGAAAACAACACTTGGCAGAGGCACCAGATGCTAAAATTGTAGTGACTAAAGCGTTACGGAGCCTAAGGAATTGGGAAGGTTAATATAAAAAAAAATTAAAAAAATATATTAAAGTCGGGCAACAAAAAAAATGGTTTTTCCAATTTTCTAATAAAAAAATGTTGCTCGGGAATGGATATTTTTGCCCGGTTGCCGATAGGCTTGCCATCTATCACATCGTGGGACTTAGTATCTTCGGCTAGTCGTGGATGCCCTAGTTGTGTCTCTGCCTACATCTTAAATACAAAAATGTAAAATAAAAGCAATCAATCTCAAGTGCGAGTCCGACTCGCCCATAAAAGGAACCATCAAGCAGCAGCAATCATCACGATATAACTGTGTGACTGTGTTGGTCCGGGCTTCTTTGCAGAATAGACCATCTGCCTTCCTGTGTGTGAGGTAGTTCGTGAGAGGTGAGAGAGGTGAAAGTGAGGTAGTAGGTGGTAGAGTTTTGCAACGACTCTCTCTGATTGGTACTACCGCCTTACCTATTCCTGAGGCTATAACGTCATGATGTGTTCTGGTTCGGAGGGTAAGGAAGCCGGTCAACTTACTTTTGCTCGAGGCCTAGCATCCCGGCCTCAGGTTGGCAACGCACCATTACCACCTTTGATGTCTCTAGGCGATGTGAATTTCTTACCATCAGGAAATCCGTCTTTTTGTTTACCTTCCAGTATCATAAAAAAATACACTATACAGTCGTTGCAACTTGTAATTTACGTCACTTCTAGAATTTACGCGGATTTATAATGTCGAAGACATTATATTAAAATGGTTATGCTAAACGGTTGCGCAGTTAAAAACTACACAGCGCCATTTCTTAACTGTTAAATACAACTATTTTAAGTGTTGGTATTAAAGTACTTATTATAAAAGGGTTGCACTCCGAGAGTGCCAGCACAAGTGAAAACTTGAATATTAACGTTGTGCATTTTTGATATTTTGAAATGATTAGGGAAATAATTTTGCGCGAATTGCTTTAATTATCAGTATGAAAGTACTATCATTTATGTGGTAAAATACAGTATTCACTTATTGCGCTATCGTACACAAACATGACAACACGAATATTCGCGCAAGCGCCCTGCGCCATCTTATTCGGGCAAGCGCCCTGCGCCGTCTTACGAATTTTCGAGCGGGTCACGTGTCCTGACGCGTATTTAGAAATTTTTACCCATTTAAAAAAAAGCGCGCAACGCCGCTAAAGAAGTTTTCACTTCAAAAAGCTACTTACTAGATCTTGTTCAATTTCTGTTGGAAGTTTACATAGTAATGTTCGTCATATACATATTTTGGTTTTATCGTTCTCTTATATTAGAAGGTTTAGGGTGGGACACATTTTACCACATTGTAAGTGTCTCTCGTGCAAAACTATTCAGTTTAGAAAAGAAATATGCGAGAAACCCCACTTATGGATTTGAAGAAAAAAAAATTTGTGATTTTTAGTTCTAAGTATATTTAGTTCTAAGGGAACCCCTGAATTTTATAGTTATTTTTGTGTGAAAATTTTATTGCGGTTCACTGAATACATACACCAACTAAGTTCCAACAGCATAACTCTTACAGTTTTGGAAAAAAGTAGCTGGGATATACGGATGGACAGACAAAAAGACATGACTACAAAGGTTTTTCCGTTTTTCGCCTTAAGTAACTAAGTATCTCCACGCCCATATCCCTGAAGGCCTGTAGACAAAGGCACAACCAGGGCACCCACAACTAGCCGAAGATACTAAGTCCTACAACGCGATAGGTGGCAAGACTATCGCCGACCGGGCGCCTACCCAATCACGAGCAACTTTATTTGTATTAGATTGGTAACTGAAAATATTTTTTCAGTATACCAGAAAATGTAACAAAAATGGGTTGCCCAAAAAAATCCTGTACAAAATATTTTATTTTGTTTTAAAAATGTTTTTTCGTTTAATTGTTTTCGTTTAATCATAAGATATATTATGTAATATGTACGTGGCGAAATGGGGATGCCTGCTATTTATCTGAGCTGCCAGGTATAAACAGATACATCAATGCCACTAACTTTCACGGGATTGGATAGTAAAAAAAAAATTACGCGCAGTTTTATTGCAAACGGGTTGATATAGGGTTGCCTGCAAAAAAACGTAAACCCTTAAACTAATAATTATATTCTAAATATTAAATTGGCTTGGCACCGACTTCGAATTTATTAGTAAATGGCACATTATAGGTAGCATATAATTAATAATAAATCTTTATTATTTTTTACTTTTTAGTTTTGAAATCGGTTTTTTTAATGTAGATATTTTTATTTAATACTATTTAGTTTATTGCTGATATGAATTAATTTAATAAAAATAGACATCGGGATAGGTGAAAATAGATAAAAAATGCTCATAAAATAAAAACTAATGGGTTTACCATATCAATTTTTTTAAAGGACCAACTCAAAACTATTCCGCGTCAAACAAAAAAGAATTACGTAAATCGGTTCAGAAACCTCGACAAAATCGGTGTACATACATAAAAAAATATACAGGCCGAATTGAGGACCTCGTTTTTTTAACTCGGATATTGGCCGAACAATAACCTAATAATTATTCAAAAAAACGTACAGTCGAATAAGAAACTTTCTCTTTTTGGATTAGGCTAAAATACATTTTTATACGTCACAATAGAAACTAAGTCTGTATTGGCACAATAAATAGAGAAGCTTCATTGTTTAATCTAGAGTAAACTGTACTACTGGTGCCGTGCCGTAGTTTTAAATAGACAATAGTTCAGTAGAAACGTCATCGTCGTATTGGTTCTGACTCCTTTGATAAGCGAGTGTTTATAAAGCAGCTCTTATGTAATATCTGTTGTTGACATCTCGGCTATAAATAGGTAGTTTTACGACTTGCTTGGATTGGTGACAGTATTTTTTGTAACTGGAAATATTTTTTATTTGAATTCGAAATTTAAAGCTGTCATGGAATTTTAGGGACGGAAGCACCCAGATTAAATTAAAAATAATGTTTTTGTAGTAGTACCTTTCTTTCTTGTCTTTTATCTTGTTTTCTCTGTGGTCTAGCGGTCCGGATGGTGGACTTGACTGCATGAGGTCCCGGGTTCGAATCCCGGGTCGGCCAACAAAAAGAAAATTGGATTTTCCAATTTTCTAATAAAAAAAATGTTGGTCGGGATTGGAAATGTGCCCGGTTGGCGATAGGCTTGTCACCTATCACATTGTGGGACTAAGTGTCTTCGGTTAATCGTGGGTGCCCTGGTTATGCCTCTGCATACCTCTTCGAGGATATGGGAAGATACTTTTTTTTGTTGTTTGGACGTAAAACTTCATAGAGTGAGTAACTGTGTTGATCCGGGCTCCTTTGCAGAATAGACCATCTGCCTCCTGCCAGGCAGCTCGTAAAGGGCGAGCATAGGCTTACCGTCACTAATACCGTGACATCCTACTAGGTGGTAGAGTTTCGCAGCGACTCATCCAGATTGGTACCACCGCTTTTCCTATTCCTGCCGCTATAACGTCATGACGTGTTCAGTTTAGAGGGTAAGGTAGTCAGTAAACTTAATTTTACCGACTAGGTCTAACATCCCGGCCCCAGGTTGGCAACGCATCATTAACACCTTTGGTTTCTCTAGGCGGCGAGAATTTCAGGAAATCCATCTGCTTGTTTGTCTTCCAATATCATGAAAAAAACGTATTTTTTTGTGCTGCACGTCGCGTAAAATAAGTCTGTCTGCACTGTCACAGCGACTCAAAATACGAGTACTTAACCAGGCCTAGGACACAGGACAGTGGCACACCTATGACATCTGTTATATCCATTGACCACAGTGCTCTCTTATAATCAAGAGAGCCATATAATATCTCGCTAACTTATCGTACTGTACATATAATAAAACTAAATCTTCACATGAAATATTTATAAAATCAATAATTGCTATGTAGTCTAAAAGAATACACAACTAAAAACTAAGGTTACTAAAAATGTGTATGTTTATCTGTTTACTTTTCTTGCACAAACTACTAAAACGATTCTAACCAAAATCTGTGTAATAGTAACTTACAGAGCCCATCCCTCCCATGAGTTTACAGCTTGTCAAGTTTACTACACTCGCTAGCGTCTCTGCAAATTATTTGTATGATAACTTTAAACAGCGCCTCTACTGGCAACTAAGAGAAACACATTTTTAGACCAAAAGTGTCCTAGAATTTGACACGTAGCTTACCGGACGTAATACCAACTCATGGTACAGGCTGAGGTCAATATTAAGGTTACCATTACTGCGGAAAATCTTCTGTTCCCTTCACTAACCATGATAAGTCTTTTCTAAATATGTTTCAACATACATGTGGTCTAGCGGTTCGGCGTCGTACTTGACTTCTTGAGGTCCCGGGTTCGATTCCCGGGTCGAGCAACAAAAATATACAAAATGAGTATTTTCAGTTTTCTAATAAACATAATGTTGTTGTCTGGGTTTGGATACATGCCCGGTTGGCAATAGGCTTACCACCTAGCACAATGTGTAACTTAGTGTCCTCGGCTAGTCGTGGGGGCCCTGATTGTGCCCCTGCCTTATCCCTTTGAGTAGATTGGCTTGAAGATACTTAACATATACACAATGTCGCGGATAAAAGCTGTTACCAAATAACCTAAAATAAACCGAATACAGATTATTTCCGTTGCTCATTATAGGCGTCTCATACCTCATGAAACAACTCTCGTTTGACCTCACCCTTGCTATTAAAATATCCTTTTGCCTTCCATAAAAAACCAATATGAAGGCGAGGGTTATTCTCCAATGTTTTATTTTTCTGATCTATTCCAAGATTTAATCCTTTAAGTGGTTTTTTGCGTAATTCTTTGTTCGAGGGCTTTGGGTTTAGAAAATTTTGAAATTAAATGTAAATATTTGGGCAATCTATTTAAAATGGCTTACAAAGTGTTTTGTACTTTGTAATAAATCTTTTGTATTTCTTAGTAAAGTATTTGGCATACTTTACAAAATAATACAAGTATTAATAACCTGTGGAAAATTTTAACTATTTTTTATGATATTGGAAGGAAAACAAGCAGACGGATTTCCTGATGGTACGAAATTCATGCTGCCTAGAGACACCAAAGGTGGTAATGGTGCGCTGCCAACCTCAGGCCGGGAAGTTAGGCCTCGAGCAAAAGTAAGTTTACCGGCTACCTTATCCTCCGAACCAGACCACGTAATGACGTCATGGCGGCATGAATAGGTAAGGCAGTGGTACCAATCCAGGCGAGTCGCTACGAAACTCTACCACCTAGTCAGATGTCACGGTGTTAGTGACGGTGAGCCTGTTCTCGCCTATTGCGAGCTGCCTGGCAGGAAGGCAGATGGTCTATTCTGCAAAGAAGCCCGGACCAATACCATACAACAGAATAAGTAAATCACACAATATCAAAGCAACATGGGGATTTTCCATACTATTTGGAAAATCCCCATTCATCCACGGAAAATGAAGGATGTTATAAGTTTGAAGTGTCCTGCTATCTATTTAAGTATTTCTATGTATTAGAATCGTTGACTAACACCTATAACACAAGCATATAATTTACTTACTTTGGGGTTAGTTTTAATTTGTGTAACTTGTCCAGCAATGTGTATATTTATGGCGAGCATTGAAGCTAGACATTTAGAACCATTAATCAAAAGAGTAAATTATACTCACGCCCATATCCCGAAGAGGCAGGCAGAGGCACAACCAGGTACCCACGACTAGCCGAAGACACTAAGTCCCACAATGTTATAGGTGGCAAACCTATCGCCACCCGGTTACATATCCAATCCCGAGCAACGTTTTTTTGGGTAGAAAATTGTAAAAACCCAATTTTCTTTTTGTTGCCCTACCCGGGATTCGAACCCGGATCCTCAGGCACTCAAGTCCAACAACTAAACCGCTAGACCACAGAGGCGACATTAATATAGCTTACGCGAAATAAAATTTCGGCCATAAGATGAGCTTCAATGTTTTATGGTATTTTAAAAATGCACCTTAAGCTAGTGCACATTACAGTTATAAATGATTAATGCAATAAAAATAAGTTTTTCCACGTAACATTATTTATAGGAAGACTAAGCATATTAACAGTGACAATCTGACACAAGGTTTTTAGCTTTTCATGGAAATAAGTTAACTTTTTTTTATGATAATGGAAGACAAACAAGCGGATTTCCTGATGTTAAGAAATTCATGCCGCCTAGAGACACCAAAGGTGGTAATGGTGCGTAGCCAACCTGAGGCCGGGATGCTACGCCTCAAGCAAAAGTAAGTTTACCGGCTACCTTATCCTCCAAAGCGGAACACGTCATGACGTTATGGTGGCAGGAATAGGTAAGGCGATGGTACCAATCCGGGTGAGTCACTGCAAAACTCTACCACCTAGTCAGATGTCACGGTGTTCGTGACGAAAACACTGTGCTCGCCTTTTACGAGCTGCCTGGCAGGAAGGCAGATGATCTATTCTGCTAAGGAGCCCGGACCAAATTATTTACTAAATTAATTGAAGCAATTACACAACTCCATTCACAACATCTATTACGTTATAAAAAATAGCTAATTAGCACACAGAAGAGACAAAGAACATAACCGCGTTGCGATGCCGCGCCGCTAAAATCGTCGGTTTGCATTGCGGCGTTATAGACGTGTCTCTGCCATGGAACATCGTGAGAAACATATTGCTTACTTGTTATTAAACAGATATTACACTGTTTCAAATAAATAAATAGTAGTGACACTACTATCGGCAGTGACGCTACTGCCGATTGTAGCAGCGCGTTTATGTGTTTCGGTCTTAAGAGATAACCATGGCCTATAGACACAATAGATGCTGCAGGTGCGTCGATGTCTTGTGGCTGAGATGTTAGGCCAATTGTACAAGTGCACCTGCTACCCTACCATCCAGACCGGAACATGGCAGTCATTATAGCGGCAGGAATTGGTAAGTTCCTTCGCGGTACTCGACCACCCATCATCGTGTTGGCAATTTGGCACCTACACTCACCTGTTACGAACTGTCTGGCAGGAAGACAGATTCTAAACAGAAGACCCAAACTAATAAAGAACAAATTTTTGTTTATGATGTTGGAAGGCAAACAAGCAGACGGATTTCCTGATTATAAGAAATTCACGCCCCCTAAAAACACCAAAAGTTGTAATGGTGCGTTGCCAACCTTAGGCCGGGATGTTAGGCCTAGAGCAAAAGTAAGTTTACCGGCTACCATATCCTCTGAATCGGAACACGTCAACGGCAATCACTAACGTTATGACGACAACAATAGGGAAGGCAGTGGTACCAATCCGGGCGAGTCGCTGTTCCCCTAGTTTAGCTTAATTTTGTTATTAAAATATTCGACTGACGATTTTTGATGTTGGCACAACCCTACGCAACAATCAGACCCGTAGAAGTCATACCGACACATTACACGACAAAAAGAACAAAACTGAATAAAAGAAACATTGATTAAAATCCAAAAACAGCATCATCGATATATAACGAGCGGCCTTTCTAACCTAATAAAATATTACAGAGTGCGGGTGAACTGGACCCAGTTCATACTCCATTAAGCCGAAGTCGAAACTTTTTCGATTATATAGACTTTGTCTTAGGGTTGGTAGTTCAAATTTAAATATTCGTGAAATTGCTGAATAAATACTTTTTATTGTATAGCAAGTACAACATCAAAACTTAAAGCAACGAAAATGTATGAATTAATTAATCAAGATATACAAAGGTTGTACAAATAAATGAGTAATTAAGTTGTTTAAATCAATATGTATAAAAGAAAGTCGTGTTAGTTACACTATTTATAACTCAAAAATGGCTGAACCGATTTGGCTGAAAATTGATGGAGAGGTAGCTAAGAATCAGGAGATGGACATAGGATATTTTTATCCCGTTCGATTGAAAGGAAACTAGGAAAAATGACATTTTGATTTTACCTTTACAAACTAAGCAGGTTTAACGAAGTTCGCCGGAACAGCTATCGTCTTATTAACGAAGGAGTAAAATTAAGTTGATGTTATAGTCTGTTTCACATTGTAAAAAAAAGTAAAATACCAAGTTCAACCTTGGGGTACTTTACTCCGTGTTTAAGTGTTTAATGTCAAGTAATAATGTTTGTGTGAAAAATTAAAATTTTAGTAAAAAGGACCCGGTTCAAATTCTAATGAATCGGTTTTTGTAGCCCCGACGATTCGGATTTTTTTTAACGTGATTGCGATGCTTCTTATCTATTTGTCACGTAAGATTTTCTAATATTTATTGATTTTTTTTAATTTTAGTATGATATAACTAACAAAATCTACTAACATCAATTAAACTTTTACTTTACTACTTAAAAATATTTTCTAATATTATTGTTATATTTAATTTGAGGATTATTTTTAAATGTTTAATTTAAGTTTTCGTTATTATAAATGGAATTAAATGAATGTTATGTTGAAATATAAAGTTACAATGTACGTCGGAGTTCTGCCTTTATATGAACACAAAGCCAATTGCGGTGTATAACGAGCGCGCAACCTTTCTAACCTAATGAAATATTAGAGTTCGGGTGAATGGGCCCAGATCATTCTTTATTAATGCACCGTCCCTATATTCAAGAAACGTGTATTTTTAACCAACTCTAAAAAAGGAGGAGGTTCCTAATTTGATTGCACTTTTTTTTATTTAGGTATATAATTTAGTTTACAGTTTTAAACAATTTCGTTGTTCGAGGGGCTAGCGTCCACGCCTAATTCCACCGACCAAACGTGAAGATCGGGTTCGATTTTCGACGAAGGCAGGCGTTTGTGTGATGAACATTTATGATTTAGATGTCTGCATTTCCAGGTCTGAGTGTTTATTAGATTTATTCTATTAAGTATTTCTATGTATTAGAATTGTTAACTAACACACACTAACTTGCTTACTTTGGAGCTAAATTCAGTTAAATTGAATAGTTTTTTATTTCGTCTAAATATTTTGATTTGTTACATTTTTATACGATAATCCGCCACTTTTGCATGGAGTTTGATTACTTTTTCGTAACGTAGGTTATTCTGAAGTGATCTCTTAAAAGTTTGATCAAAATCCGCCGAGCAAAGTTTAAATAACACATAACAATGCTGATTTTTTTTTCATAAATGACTATTGAAGCAAACGTTGCTAGCGCTACGTCACTAATAGCAAAAGATACGAACCTACATCGACTTACACCGAACTGATAATAGAATGACATATTTTACAATAAATTTAGTATATATAACAAATATATTAGAAATGGATTGCCTAAATATACCCTGGAAAAATTTTTTTTTTTTGAAAACGACGTTCTTTTCAGGCATTCGTAAATCAAGGTGTAAGCAATAAAACTGCATATATATGTTAGTACGAGTATTTCTTTTCCATTATTTAATTGAGTGAAAGTAACTGGTACCTCTTTGTACCCGGCAATCCCGGTAAATAACAAACAATCTTACTCCTCCGCATTTTATACGTATTATACTTTAGATAACATTTTCTAATTATAAGATAACATTTTATTTCACGTAGACCATACAAAATGCACTTGTGACACCGCTATTCTAAAATCTACCACCGGATCGGAAAGCGGCCACACACTGAGAATATCTGGAAATAAACTTAGTGGGCTTGTATTTTTCCTCG
>NJDC01005536.1:128840-162910 GCA_002245475.1 Calephelis virginiensis
GTTACTCACGATGAGCTAATCACGTTACTTACGTCGTGTCTGACGATGCTCTGACATTGTATGCATTTGCATAACTTTCTTTCACTGACATGGCGTCACTAATGAAGCGTCATGAGCACTGAGACTTTCTAGTCGATTGTAAACACGCCTTCCAACAAAGGTAACCTTGAAGGAAACTTTTTTTATTATTAATTTGCTCCTTTCTGGGGCCGGCTAAGACCTATAGGCTATGCTGCCATTACTTCCGTATTAACAGATTCTTTTTAACAGTCATAAGTCATTTCAAGTCATAAGTCAAAATCATGTCAGGGTCTTAAGTAAAGCTGTGGCTTTATTACTCAAGCGCACTCATAAGCTCAATGAGATTTGGCGGCAGCGAGAAATACACGATACACCATTTTTTTCATAATTATAACCTGTGCCCTTTATCTGAAAAAAATTAAACAAATTTCCACCTTAATTAACTAATTTTACTCATAATTTACACCAAATTAAATAATTACGAAAATAATACGACTATTTTTTTTTTCACAATGGCACCAGAACTCCATCTTCTCATTATTTTTAAATTTATATTACATCTACTGCCCATTCGAATACAAACCGTTTTACAATTTTAGCATCATGTAGAACTCCTATTAACGTTTGTTTTCAAGATTCACCTTTAAATTTGACAACCCTACCAACACACACTTTGCTCCAGTCACATCGAATCAATGAAAAAGATTACAGAAAAGGGAATCGCCCAAACAATACGATAATGAACTTTGAGGCTTCTCAGAAGTCAGAACGAAATCAGAAATTTTACTTTCACCCACACAGATAGTAATCAGCCAAACTGTGAGAAGCTTTTGGTGTAGGGGTGAGACAACTCAATGTATCAGTTTGTTAAATTTGCACCCTCGTTGTAATTTAACTTTCTTAATGATTGAAATTTACTGGTATGGGATGCTTATAGGCCGTTTAGATAGATAGTTTATTTGTGCATTAAGTAGTAATAAGTATATAAGTAACAATATCACTTGTGAGGTCTAGCGGTCCAGGTGTTAGACGTGACTTCATGAGGTCCCAGACTCAATTTCCGTATCGGACAACAAAAAAAATGTGGTGTCAACTATGCAACAGATTTTGATGCGTCTTTTAATAAATAGAGCAATTTATAAGAAAGGTTTACATATATAATAACATAGAAGCTTGTCCAAACTTGCGAAGCTAGGACGGCTTGCTAGTAATTGATAAATATGGATTAGTCAACTTGAAGTTTGACTAGGTGATGGAGATCTCGACTGCCCTTGCAATCTCATAAAAAACCTTTTAAAACGACTAAGCTTCTCTGAACATGGATGTATCATTTTAACATTTTTAATGGAGAAAAGCACTCATTTCAGACAGGAATTGACACTTCCGCCTCTTGCTAATGATGCTCTTCCGATTCAGCTCCTGAAAATGCAATTCGTGCATTGAAACGTTTATTTTCATGTTGATTACGTCGAAATTCAAGTTATATAGTGACACCGTCACATTATGAATACATTATCTCAAAAAAGGATCGAGAACAGATCATTTGTTTATGGTTCCACATTCAAGTTTTTGAAGTGAAAAACTTTTAAACTCGCGTCAGAACTTGTGATCTGATCGAAAACTCGTAAGATAGATGGAGAGTAAATAGCCGGCGCGGCGTAGGAGAGGAAGTCTCTTTCTACGGCAAGGCGAAAATGTATGCCTGTGACTGCTGTTTTTGTGTAAGATAGCGCAAAAAATGAATATACACCACCACATTATTCTACCACATAAATGATAGTACTTTCATACTGATAATTGAAACAATTCGTGCGAAAGTATTCCCTCCCGGAGTGCAACCCGTTGTTTTTTTTGTTGTTGTTGTTAGATTGGCACTGCTTTCCATGTTAGCGCGGAGTTTGAGTGCTGTTTTCAGTTATATCATATTAAGCATGTCTTGCGAATTTTATAATGGACAAAAACATCAAACAAAGACTTTTCTTTAAATTTAACATAGCCAATAGAATTTCGTGTTCAAAGTCAATGAAAATGTTACAGAGGGTTTACGGTGAATTAACTTTATAAAAAGCTCGTGCATATAAGTGGTAAAAAGCGGTTGAAATATGATGGAAGGTAGGCTTTGGTAGGCCACCAAAGTCTGCAACTGAAGTTAACATCGCAAAATAACAGGAAGTAGTGACTGAAACTCCTCATTTAAAGCACTCTTATAAATAAGAGAGAGAATGACCCATTCAACAAACTAATCAGTCAATAAAAAGTTCTGAGGTGACACAAATGAAAACATGCAGCAATTTTTTAATATTGTTCAAAAATATTGAACACCAGCTGCTACCTGCGGCTTCGCCCGCGTTTTCACAGAAACCCGGTGTGCGATCGGGATTAAAAATAGCCTATATGTTAATCCAGGTCACAATCTATCTGTCTTCCAAATTTCAGACAAATCCATTCAGCCAGTCGAGCGTGAAAGAGTAACAAACATCCATACATACATACTTACAAACTTTCGCATTTATAATATTAATAGGATCGTTGTAAAATAGCTTTGAGTTGTTAAACCAATGGTGAACCTAATTTTAAATCTATATACTGTAAAAAATACTTAATTAAACGTAATGCTCAAAGTCCCTTAAAGAAACATCTCTTTTTTATATTTCATATCTGATGTTCAGGAGTTAATCGCCTGGAAGGTTTATCCTATCTTCCGTCCCAGCGAGTTACTTCTAAAGCCTCTCTGTCGCCAGCATGAAGGAGTGACGTGTATATTTACGTCATGTTTACAAATTCAAGGTCAGACGAGCTATTTCGTCTTACATCATACAACGTACAAAACACGTACAATCATATTGAATACAAAATACGATATTAAATAATTTCGGAACGATAACATCATTTATTTAAATATTGGGATATTTTAAGAAAAAAATGATTTTAGTTCATTTTTAATATTAATATTTAAGTTGTTTTGTCATTTTTTATGTTTAGTCCCTGACACATATTTTCAACCGTTTCCAAAAAATGGACCAGGACGAAAAGACTGTATGTTTTTATTATGTTTATTATTATTACTCCGACAATAACGAACCGATTTTGATGTTTTTTTAGAAAAATAGGTTAAGATTTAGAGATGGTATCATATTAATTTTATCTTCATCCATCTAAGTAAGTAAGTAACGCTAATGTTTTTGAGCTGTAATTAATAATAATAAATTTTTCATTTATCTTGACGACTTATTTTAAGTAAAAAATGTATTAATTAACCATTGCAACTCAAAAACGACTGGTAGGATGTTGGTATTTTTTGTGGGACCATTTCGGAATCGCTTGCTGTCTTGTAGGTTTAGCCCCGAGCTGCATCTAGTGTTAACATAAGTTTATAAAGTAAAAGCGTGAACTGTTGGTCTTAAGGTATTTTTCAGGCAATAACACGAGTCCAGTTTTACGACTGGAAGCTATAAAGTTAATAGCCTTAATCGCATTAAAATAATCAAATAAGATGCTTGAAAGGCCCAGGAATTATTCGCCTTGTGAAAAGATTCTTGTATATAAAATCTATACACGTCTTTAGAGAGACGAAGTTTGAAAGTTCATGAAAAAAACAAGTTAAAGGTTCAAAAAAAGAAGATAAACTTACTGCTTCATTTATATAATCATTATATTAATATTAAAAGAGCGGTGAAGTTCGAAAGAAAACAATAAATAAAAAAATATAATTAATAATATGAACTCACTTCTTTCCTTCTTGACAGTTTGTGTGAAGTATAAAGTTTATTTATCGCTAATTACATATATAATAAGTAATACAATAAATTATTTTATTTAAGAGCTGTAGAATGTGGTGCTCTGGAGACCACGGTCGTCGGTTGTGCGTGGTGATCCGTAAAATCAAGGGTGGGAAGCGAGCTTATTAATAGTCATAAACTAACATTATTCTGTAGTCTAGCGGTCCGGCGTCGGACTTGACTTCTTTAGGTCCCGAGCTCAAACTCTGGGTCGGGCGACAAAAATAAATTGGAAAATGTATATTTTCTATTTTTTGATGGCCAGTTCGCAATAGGTTTGCCACCTACGACACAGTGGGGCTTAGTGTCTTCGGCTAGTCGTGGGTGCCCTGGTTGTGCCTCTGCCTACCCCTTAGGGGATATGGGCGTAAAGATACTTCTTCTTCTACCATTTCAAGTTAACTTATAATTATCCTAGACGATTGTAAACACGCCTTCCTGGAAAGGTAATCTTGAAGGAAACTTTGTATCCAACTTCCGATTATTATTAAATTTAGACTATATCTACGGTTCAAACCATCGACCATACATCCCAAATATGGTCAATGGTTCAAACGGATGCAAACCAATGCTTACGAACAGTATTTACAGCCGTCTAGAACACTTATTAACTATTTAAAAAGTACTTTAATATTTCAATTTACCTGTACTTGGAATAAATTAAACATTTTTGAAAATATTTAAAAAAGGAACAACCTACCGAACAAAATGTCAAAATTGACAGCAACATCAGAAGTGAAAAGAAACTCATAAGGTTACTTACTTGTTATTCTTCCTAGAGACAGCTTTAAAAACCGATATTAAAGTAATTTTTTGAATGCTTAAAATTTTCTAATGTTACCTTAACATTAGAAAATTGATTTATTTTTTACCCCTTAACGAACATAGAAATATTTTTACAAAATATAGGTCTCAGTAACTCGCAATCGAAAGCAGAACTTTCACAAGTTTGAAAGTTATTCTTTTCAGCTATTCTTCTATAGCAGGCCTTGAGCGTGGCGACCGAATCCAGACTCCGATCGGCACAGCGGTGATACTTTTTAGTTTTAAAATCTATTTATGAATAGCAGAACTTTTAATGACTTTATGATCACGCTTGTCTCTTTAGTTCAGCAACTCGCCTCTAGGTGGCATTGGTTGTATCGACGTTACTGCGCATGCATAATCCTCCTCTTCGCCCCGAAATCTGGTGACTCATGTCTGCTTATGCAAAAGCTTTACCGCGGCAGTCTCCAAGTGCCACACGTCTTTATTTTATAAGATAGAGTAAACCGCCAATATATAGTAAGAGACAACCGCCGCGTCTAGACATCATTTACTTCAGTAGTGTTTTACTGTATTTTGACCAGAATATAATTCCAAATAATCTCTTTATTGAAGAAAGGCGGCTACTTCTTAGATCAAAGTCTATGTACCAAGGGGTACTTTTAATCCCATTTACCAAGAACTCTCGAAGCCGAAAGAAAAATGTCCAATTTGGACATGTCTCTGATTCATTAATGCGCAGTCCAATATCATTAGTTCTTTTTTCCTTTGAATGCTCCTTCTTTAGAAATTAGATTTAAATCAATACAATTACAAAAAATGTTAATGTCATCGGTCTTGTAATTATAAAGGGCCCAAATACTTCTAACCATCCATGTACCGAATCCATCAGAAGTCAACTTTGAAACCAGAGCCTTTACGTTGGTGACTTTCGGTAAGTTACGTGTCGAAATCTTTTTTTTATGATAATGGAAGGCAAACAGACGGATTTCCTGGTGTTAAGAAAGTCACGCTGCCTAGAGACAGCAAAAGGTGGTAATGGTACGTTGCCAACCTGAGGCCGGGATGTTAGGCCTCAAGTTATGACTGCAGGAATAGGTAGGGCGGTGGTAACAATCCGGGCGAGTCGCTGCAACTCTACCACCTAGTAGGATGTCACTGTGTTAGTGACGGTAAGACTATGCTTTTTACGAGCTGCCTGGTAGGAAGGCAGATGGTCGATTCTACAAAGGAGCCCGGACCAACACGGGGAAATCTATGACACTTTTGAGAAATAAGTTTGCTTCTCTTACGGCCAATATTAATAATTAATCCTAATCCAAAACTTGCTGTCCAAGATTGATATTTTGATCCATTTTTTTGCCATTGTTGCCAATAACATATCTGTGGACAGGATAAATATGGCAATTAGGTATGGGATAGGCCGCCGGATACGCAACTATCTAGATTGCTTGATATCCATTAGATTGAGATACATTATTAACATTGGCCGTTAGTCACCAACAGATGTGCTATGCTGTTGGGTAGCGACTATAGGAAACTCGACAAACCGAATACTCATGGTAAGAGCTCAGCATTCTTTTTTCGTTTTAGTTTGGATACAAAACCAACTTTATTATGGATAGTATATACTTAAGAAAATCCTCAGGGTAAGGGCAACAATTATTAAAGACAACATAAAACTAATTTTAATTGTAATTGTAAATCTTAATATATATATACGTGTCACGTTGTTTGTCCGCGATGGACTCCTAAATTACGTAACCAATATCAATCAAATTTGCACACCGTGTGCAGTTTGATCCAATTTAAAACATAGGATAGCTTACATCTCAATTTATGATCAAAAAAATTACCATCCGTGCAAAGCCGGAACAGGCAGCTAGTAGTAGATAAAGTTAAGATAATCTAATGACGAAACTCAGAAGCTAAAGCATAAATTAAGTTTATTTTTATAATATGTAACACTAACGGCTGCAAGAGACGGTAATTATAATTTAATTAGTCATTAAATCGATATTTTCAAAACAAAGTTGTGACTAATCGATAGATTAGTTAATTATCTCATCTCATCTGCTCGCCTCTGTGGTCTAGCGATCCGGCATTGGACTTGACTTTTTGAGCGCTTCGATCGCCGGTTCGGCCTAAAAAAATAGAAAATGTACATTTTCAATTTTCTAATAAAAATAACGTTGCCCAGGAATGGATATGTACCCGGATGTATCGCCAACCTTAAGGCTTACTACCTATCACGTTGTGAGACTTAGTGTCTTCAGCAAGTCGTGGGTGCCCTGGTTGTGCCACTGCCTACTCCTTCGGGGATATGGGCGTGATTGAAATCTCTAAGTGCGGTCGTAAAAGTAAAAATTTTCAATAATCCCGACAAAACCTATGCGTAAGATAGCTTAGAACAATTTCGATTATGACAGCTTTTAAAAGAGAAACACCGAATCGAAATCGGTCCATCCGTTAAAAGTGTATGATGCTATAGAGTATAGACATACACATACAGAAACATTAAAGTACAACACCTTCTTTTGCCATCGGGGATAAAAAATGGTCGTGATCAGGGCTAACTACCATCCAAACTTTTTCCACTGATAATCTATAATTATAAAATAACATGTCCTGACTAACTGATTTATCATCGCCGAGCAAAAACTTATAAAGTTACAGCCATGAAGTTAGGTGAATGGGATCGTTTTATTGAGTTGACAACCATTAAGGACAGAATTTTGGAAATTCAACCCCTATTGGGATGAAATAGGGGTTGAAAGCTTATATGGAAGACCGTTATTTTTTAAGTAAGGAACATGAAACTTCATTTTTGAGGTACTTATTAAAAATGAGTAGATACGTATTTAAGCGTTTCTGGAAATTCTTACCCTAGCAGGGTGAAAAAGGGGTTGAAAATTTGTATGGAAGCCCTTATTATTGGACTATTATTAGTAAATATAGTAACTGCGTCCCGAACAAAGCAGCGAGTAACAACAACAAAGTAGTCCGAATATAAAAAGAACACGCGAAGTCTATTGCAACAGCTAGTCTTAAATAAAACATTTATGTGAAGCTTATAAATTTTTTTCCAATTCCATTAAAATATGAAAATATGAAATTATAATATAAAGTACGGTTGGAGGAAGCTAATCGTGAGCTGTGAGCTGTTTTATTCTCCAATTATTCTGAGATGATATGTAACTGTTTCATATGGTATCTTGAGATCAGCAGGGCTACTCTTGAATCTCGATTTCATGTAAATTGGAAATTGGAATCGAATGTCATTCTAGGTACTTTTTAATTCAGTACTAGCCGATTAAAGACATTTAGTTGCCAAACCACACAAATTGAATCTAACCCCAAATTAAGCAAATTATATGCTTGTGATATGAGTGTTAGTTAACGATACTAATACATAGAAATATTTAAATAGATATCAGAATAAATTTAATAGACAAAAAGACCCGGAAATGCAGACATCTAAATGTTCATCACACGAATGCCTGCCCCCGTCGGGAATTGAACCCGAGCCTCGCGGTTGGTCGATGGAGTTAGGCGTGTACACTAGCCACTCGACCAACGAGGCGGTCAAATTAACGTATCCAGTAAACTAAATTTTTGTTTATTATTAACTAAAAGTTCGTAGTCCGCTAGTATTGTCTTCAAGAGTACCTAAATTATGTATCCGATTCCAACTTTCAATTTCCATGTAATCGAGATTCAAGATTAACTCTAAAGAACGCAATTCTCTAAAAATATTTTCTTATAACGAACTGGCTCTTTTGTCCTAAGAATAAGTACATGAAATACCAATTATGCAGTATGCAACGCAGACGAAGCTATGAACGTCAACCAATAAATTATATATCTCTATGCATAATATAATTTTTGTGTTCGTGTGTTTGTCACTGAACTCCTTCTAGACGACTGGACAGATGTTGATGAAACTTTTTGTGGGTGTTCAAGGGAATTCCAGAATGGTTTAGATTCACAATTTGGTCTCCTGGTAAATATTTTTTTGTATTAATTTTTAATAATAAGCAGTTGTTGATTTCGGAATGTTTCACATTGGATTCGACAGACTGCGCTACTGTCGAAACCAGTTTGACGCAACTTTCATATAAAAAAATAAGTTTGCTATGTTTTTTATTCGCCCAAATCATATGACACTAATTGCCTTACATATGAATGCCTTTAGACTTACTTTCAAATTATACGGATTATAATTTTTCAAGTAAACTTTAAACAAATTCGGATTTGCTCTGTATCTATGGAAGTCCCGCCTCTTATTACGTAGTATTTATATACTCTTTGGTCGAAACATTAATGTCAAGCGATACGAAGTTTGCTGGGTCAGCTAGTATTATATAATAATATAAAAATGAATCGCTAAATGTGTTGGTAAGCACATACTTCCAAACGCCTGGACCGATTTGGCCAGTTATTTTTTATTGTGTCAGTTTTTATGTTCTTATGAACAGAAAAATCGGGAAAGTTGCAGAAAAAATGGGAAAAATAAAACTTCATTATTTCCTATACTGAACGTGTGAAACGAAGTTCGCCGAGACAGCTAGTATAATAGTAACACTACAATTGAAAATTTCAATCAACCTCCAACAAAACCTATAGGTATGTAATGTAACCAAGAAACATCTCGTCAAATTAAAAAAAAACACACACACACAATATATATGCTTATGGCCGGGTGTTAGTTAACGATACTAATACATAGAAATACTTAAATAGATACAAGAATAAATTAAATAAACACCCAGACCCGGAAATGCAGACATCTAAATGTTCATCACACAAATGCCAGCCCCCGTCGCATGTTTTTAGTGTTTTTTTTTCATTTGGATGCCATCTAATTTTTATTTTTAATTTTTTTTTTGGCAACCATCTAATTCCACTGTCATATAGGAATGCCTTTGTATTTCTAATTTCACTTTCATGCCAGTTCTTTCTTTTGTTGTGCTCGCACTTTTGATCTATCTTTCTTTCGTTCATCATTCTTTCGTGCTTCTGGCCATGTTTTTAGTTAGTTCACATTATGATAAAATTGAAGTCGATTTCTTGTAGTTGTTTTTATTTCACGTTAACTTATATCAAGAGACACTTGTGACGCGTCTCTATAATAATAAATCTACCACCGGATCGGAACGCGGCCTCACGCTGAGAAGATCCGCCGAGAAGCTCAGGGGGCTTGTCCTTTTTCATGTTTTAATATATGTTTACAATAATTAAAGTAATGATACATCATATTTATAAAAGGTAGACATGAGGAGAAATTAATCCGAAGCGGACTTTTCAACTAAATATTCACCAATGGTTAATTAAATTATTAATTTAAATTTAAATTAAATTTATTATTTGGAAGTTCTTTCATATAAAGGGAAAGTTTGTTGTAGAACTGTTTACATTGACCCATGAAAGAATGGCGTATAAATGATCTACACAGTAGTCGCCGTTTAGGTGAAAGCTTATTTACTGTCATTTTTTAGATTTGGTTTTTATATTTATTAAAATTTTAACTACAGGATATGGTAGCAATGAATTCCATCTTCACGTTTCTGTAAATCGAAATGAAAGTCGATTTCCAGTTATTTTACCGCGTCTAAATTGTATTCATTATAAAAAAACATACACGTACGTACGTCCACGCAGTATATTCCTGATATCGAACACTGATAAGAGCGATAGTGCCGATATTTCATTAAGTAAGTGCATGCCCGTCGGATATACGATAACGTTGGTTTTCATTATGGCCGGACTGCTAATAGATATGTACACATTATGTTTATTAAAAACATGATTAAGACAAGCTTTTTTTTAAAGCCTATTCCCAGTTAGTTTTAGAAGTACTCATCAAAATCGCCTCTGCGGTCTAGTGGTTGGACTTGACTTCATGAGGTCCCGGGTTCGAATACCGGGTTGGGCTACAAGAAGAAAATTGGGTTTTTCCAATTGTCTTATAACAAAAAAAATGTTGCTCGGGATAGGATATGCGCCCGGTTGGCGATAGGCTTGCCACCTATCACATTGTGGGACTTAGTATCTTCGGCTAGTCGTGGGTACCCTGGTTGTGCCTCTGCCTACGGTTTCGGGGATTTGGGCGTGAAGATACTCATCAAAACGTATCAAATAAGTCCAAATACGACCGGCTGATGCTACGTATTAATAGAACGATACCTTTCGCGAAATGATTGCGCTGACACTATATATGTCAACTAGCTGCCTGCTCCGGCTTCGCTCGGATGGTAATTTTTTGAGCATAAATTGAGATGTAAACTATCCTATCTTTCAAGTTGGATCAAACTGCACACGGTATGCAAATTTCATTGAAATCGCGGACAAACAACGTGACACGTAATTTATATATATTAAGATAATGGACAGTAACATTACATAAAAACCAACTCCAAATTTGGTTATTTGTTATTAAACATAACTCTCAATTTGAGAGTCTTAAATCACTTGCCGAATCATAAAATGAAAAAAAAAGAAATTAAATTAAAGTAAATTAAATTAATTTATTTGCGGAATATTTGTTAAAAGTTGTTACAAAGGTATTTAAGCGTTTAAGCTACTACATTGCGATGTGCAAATATTTAATTAAAATTTATAGAAATTAAATATTTACATATATTTTAATATGTAATCCACGGCACATCTTTATATTTCTAATAAGTAACTGAATCACATTTTAAGGCGAGGTGAGTCCCAAAAACATTCTTTTTAAATCATTTTTTGTCTAAAGCTTACGAGATAAGACAGTAAAAAAAATATATGTGAATCTTGATCATATTTTTTATAATAATACGCCTTCCATAACACGATAATGATTATTTTACTCGATAGAAAAAAATTACAAAGTAAGGTCTAAAATTGAGATTCGAGCTCATTATTTGTTAAACGATTTTAAAGATATATAATTCAAATTAATTTGAATGGTGTATTAATCTTTCATGTTTATGAATTAAAATTTTGATTTAATATCGTTTATGAATATAATTAAATAATTTCTAGTGTAACTCGCAAGAATTCATAATATCCCTTTCCGCGTTATAGTGTTTCTCATTCATTTCTACGTCGATAGACAGTGACCGCTGAGGCGCCATGCTAGCCGGATGTGTGTCGCTGCGTTATTCACCTGATATAAAACTAAAAAGTGTATTTTTATAGTTTATTATTTTAAAAAAAATAATGTCACTAAAATCATTAAAACATTTTTGTAATAATAAATTATTATAAAAATGTTTTGATTCATTACGATTCTTCCGCGAAGAATCGACTCGTAAAGAATCTGTAGCGCCACAGAGCAGCAACCGTCAGTAGGAACGCTTGTAAGATGCTATTGACTACATTATGGTCAATAAGTTTCTTAGATGTATAGTTGAAGTACATATTATACGTTTCATGCGACGACTTTGTACGGTAAGTAGTATCTGAAAACTTTAAAAAAGGATAGATATAACATCGAAAAAATACTGTATTTCAGAGAGATTGTAGTAATTGGATGCACATAAGGAAAATTTGATAACAGCGTCTAACTTTGGCACAATATGTAAAAAGAAAGTATCTTCACGCCCATATCCTCGATGAGGTAGACAGAGGCACAAACAGGGCACCCACGATTAGCCGAAGACACTAAGTCCCACAATGTGATAGGTGGCAAGCCTGTCGCCAACGGGACACATATCCCATCCTGACCAACGTTTTTTTTTAAAATAGAAAATTGGAAAACCCCAATTTCATTTTTGTTGCCCGACCCAGGAATCGAACTCGGGACCTCACGTAGTCAAGTCCTACTTTCAGTCCAGATTTTTACTGGCAGGTAGGTGGTGTAATATTTGTAACTTAGACTGCTTTTATTCTAGAAAAAATCTAATTTATACAATTAATAAAATTGAAGTGTCTGTTTATAATGTTAATATATAGTATAAAATATCCGCTTTTTACTGCATGCACACAAATCTACTTAGTCCAATCATAAGTTATGTCACATGTTTATTGTTAAATAAAAATTACCTGTTTGTTTTTAGAATAATCATTTATTTAACAAAATGAACTGAATAAAACGTGCCTTCTTATGTTAACACAATATAAGTAAGTATCTCAGTTAAGCCTCAATATGAGACTCCTAAGCAAACTAAGACTGAGGATGGAAAATAGATATTCATTATTTTGTTTGTTGTAGCTGTCCTCCACAGTAAAAAGAATTTCGCCTAAAAAAAGAATTTGATGGTGCATTTTTCCTGCGCACTGCTTCAACAAAACGCGAGGTCTCTTCATTCTCATGTCCATTAGGCGCGTATCCAAGTTATGTTTTTCTGGGCTAAGCTCGTTGTCCTAAGTCTTTAGTCAACAAAAAACAACGGGTATTCAAGAAAGAAGGGCTAACAGTTTCTGCCTGAGGATGGGCATTCTTTGAATTCGGGCCTTTACAGCTTTTACAACTGCTGGTGTCCTAGCAGAGTCCTCATTATATCGTTTGATGGTACGATAAGTGGATCTTTTAGTAAAATTCAAATTTTTCACTATGTCGAAAATTTGAGTTTGTATGTTGTTGTATATGTTGATGCAGCGCGATAACTGCGACACGGTCTTCTTTAAAAGTCCACTTCGTATTTAGTAATATCTCAAATTAGAAAAATAATACGTATTTTCATAAAATATCCTAAATTCAAATTAAGAAACATTTTTGTGGGTAGCATTTTTAATTGAAAAGTTTTTATTGTGTGACAAAACTTATGACCCGACTACGTGTATACGGTACATACACAAAATATATTTGTTTACAATATTTGTTTGTCAGTCTGTCTGTTTGTTCCGGCTAATCTAGGAAAAGGCTGGGCCGATGTTAACAGTATTTTCACTGGCAGGTAGCTGGTGTAATTAAACACAAACGCAGGTTTACCTACGTTCTTCTTACATAAGTAATTTAATACAAATGTAAGTTTACCTACGTTTGTATTTTATTAGGTTTTTCTAGGATAGGATAAGCCTAACACTTTGTGGGACTTATTGTCTTCGACCAGTCATGGATGACCTGGTTGTAGCTCTGTCCACCTCTTAAGGTCCTCCTATTTCTTAATATCCGTACCACCTGTACGAACGTAAAGAAATAGGAGATAAATATGGAAATAAAAAATGCTGCTTAAAAGTGACTAAGTATACATATCAATCCGCAGGCAAAAGCTAGTATTAACAAAATATATTTGTTTGTTAAGTATACTGGTTAATTATACTGTGGTACGGGTCACGCGCTATACGTTGATCACGCACACATTGACATGCACATTTAGTGAACGAAATGAGCGCAGCGAAAGCGCTCCACTACATATTTCCCAACTCCTCTGCTTCACCCCCTCAAATATCAAAAGACGTAGGGTATACTCGCCTTAATGAGCTTCTTAATTTATTACAAATAATTTTAAAGATCGATTAATTTTAATCCTATCTACCGTACACTACCGCCGTTTCCAAACCTCGCCAGCCAGATAAAGTCTGGTTGATAAGGTCGTCAAGATAAGTGAAAAATGTATGTACTATTTAGTTATAACTCAAAAACAAAATCTTTCTTTAGGTTTTGGCCTTCACGTTAGTATTTTGCCATTACTCAAGTAGAAATTTGCATCAAATTTTATATCAATTTTACAGTAAGTCATGTCAGGATCTTGGGTAAAGCGGTGGCCTCATTACTCAAGCTCATGTAATGAGATTTGGCAGCAGCGAGGAAATACACATTACGCTTATTCCTTTAAGATTATTTCATTTGTGCACTTTCACTGAACAAAATTGTACAAATGCCACCAAAATTGACTAATTTCACCCAATATCAACACGACCATCTTTTCTCTCGATGGCGTCCAAACATACAGAAAATTATAAAAAAAAACATACAATCGTATTGAGAACCTCTTCTTCGGTATTAATTCGGTAATATTAATTCAGTAAAAACCTATTAGGAACTTTTAACAAAACTAATTATGTTCCAGTGCTTTTTATTCCGTTATATTGTTAGTATAATACATTCCATAGAAAATTATGTTTGGTGTTCTCCAGGGAAATCAATAAGGAAATTGGGGCCGCAACTTTTTACTACACATAACTTTGGCAATCATATTACCCAAAATACAGGATGGTAAATCAAATATCAGAAAACTAACGCACATACATTATGTATGAAATATTTTATTATATTACCGTGTTTTAGAAGAATATTAGCTTAATGCTTTCTAATAAGCTTCTAAAGGAGAATTTTAATTTGTTAATTTATCCCAGTCGGGGAAAGGCAAAGGATCTGAGTCCATACAGCCACGTCTTCCGTTTTAATAAATCTTTTTCTTGTTGTATATTTTCAATTCATGTCTTCCGTATTCATTCTTTATATCAGTCATTAGTCACTAATTTACAAAGTCATGTCTGGTCTTGAGTAAAACGGTGGTTTCGTTACACAAGCTCGTCTATGAGATTTGGCAACAGCGAGGAAATTGATGTTACACTAATTTCTTCATGATTATTTCATTAATGCACTTTCACTGAACAAAATTAAACGAATTCCCACCTAAATTAACCAATTTTACTCATGTTTTACACTAAATTCAATAATTGTGAAAAAAATACGACCATCTTCATTCACGATGGCGCCAAAACTTTCATTTTAATTTGTTAATCACTGACACCGTGATTTAAATTTTGTGGTAGGCATTTTAAAGGCTCAGTTCGATTTAATTTTCCGCCTGTATAATATTTATTGTTGTACATGTTTTAACTATGTTAATGATAATCGAAAAAATCTCTACAAACATTTGAAAACGCCTTCAGTAGTAATAAAGTGATATGAATTTTTGACCGCAATCACAAACGTGATATTTTTACTAGATGATATAATTATTTTTGACGCCAACTTCAACTTATAATTCTATTTTTTAATGTAATAGAAAATGAACTTTTGTAGCTATCTCGTAGGTGTTGCCTATTTTGTGGTACAGCCTACTACTGTAACGTAAACTGTCATTTTAATTTTATAAACTATAAATACATAAATAACACTGTTTAATTTAAGTATTCAAATTAATTTAATGCAATTGTGAGTTTTTTTTATGTTATAGGAAGGCAAACAAGAAGACGGATTTCCTGATGGTAAGAAATTCACGCCGCCTAGAGACACCAAAGGTGGTAATGGTGCGTTGTCAACCTGAGATCGGGATGTCGGGTTTACCGGCTACCTTACCCTCCGAACCGGAACACGTCATGACGTATGGTGACAGGTATAGGTAAGGCGGTGGTACCAATCCGGGCGAGTCGCTGCCAAACTCTACCACATAGTCGGATGTCACGGTGTTAATGAAGGTAAGCCTGTGCTCGCCTTTTACGAGCTGCCTGGCAAGGAAGGCAGATGGTCTATTCTACAAAGTAGCCCGGACCAACACGGGGAAACAAAGGAGCCCGGACCAACACGGGGACAAACGTTCTAATCGTTTTAAGTTATATAAGAATAAATGTGTATGAAATATTTTTTGTGCAGTTTGCTGTTATGTTAGGTTTTGGCGTCGACAAGTGTACGTGTGTTTACCTACGTCGAATACTTAAATATTATTTGAATTTTAAAAGTGTTAAAGGTATTAAAGGTAAATATTTAAAAAAAACATCGGGTTGCACTCCGGGAGTGCCGGCAGAAGTGAAAACTTGAATATTAACGTTGTGCATTTTTGATATTTTGGAATGGTTAGGGAATAATTTTGCACGAATTGCTTTAATTATCAGTATAATACTATCATTTATGTGGTAGAATACAAGATTCATTTATTGCGCTATCGTACACAAACATGACAACACGAACATTCACGCAAGTGCCCTGCGCCGTCTTATTCAAGCAAACGCCCTGCGCCGTCTTACGAATTTTCGATCAGGTTACGTGTACTGACGTGAGTTAAGAAGTTTTTATCATTCCAGAAAAAGTGCTCAAACCCGCTAAAGAAGTTTTCACATCAAAAATTAAGTCGTTTTTGCAGTTATAGAATATAATCATTTTTAAAGAAAGAAAACTTTAAACTTAGGCAAGATTTAAACCTGCAAATTATTTCTTATCTACTCCGGCGGTTTTTATATCCACTGTTACACAGTTCTGTGCCCCATAGACTATTAAATATAAACTTACTTACCAGAGATTCTGTTAATCTTTTATATGACAATTAATCTTTTCCTTGGGCATCGCATTACGCATGAACAGATGAAATGTAAACAGATGAATGATTTTTGGCTCTGTTAATTATTGTTTTGAAATAGATCTAATGAAAAAAATACGAAGACCGAAGATAACTGTCAGGTCAGTCAGATATATTAATATTATATAATCTTTAAGTAATATGGCGAATTCATTTCCCTTGGTCAGTGGTCACGCGTGAACGAATAAAACAATTTCGCTAATTCTTTCTTTGTTTTGTTAGTTATTGTCAACTAGCTGTTGCCCGCAGCGTTGCCCGCATGGTTGATGGTCCCACAGGAACATGTTTTGGGATAAAAACTACCCTATGAATTAATCCAATTTACCTTCTATGTGAGTTCCAAATTTCATGAAAATCGATTCAGCAGTTTTTGCGTTAAAGAAGTAACAATTTCGCATTTATAATATTAGTAGGGTAAACAAGGTTCTTATGAAAACATGTGATATACGTTTTAACTCAATATTCATAATAAAGACAAGACAAATATTAACTGAGGCTCAACTATTACTATAAAGTAAATAGGTTCACCATAATACGTATATATCAAGGTATTCATCATGGTAGAATACTTTGCAGCAACTTGCCCGGGAAGGAATACACCGTCTTACCTATTTCGGCCTACATAATGACTCGGTCATGTTCCGGTACGGAGGACAGGGTAGCCAGTAGATTTTCATAACCACTTGAACGTTCTAGGGTAGTGTAGTACTAAAAATATTTTGCATCGTTGTACGTTCTGGGTAATAATACCAAGTAGATCAACATTCGAAAAACGCGATGTTATTATTATCTGTGTATTTATTATCTGTGTATTTTTCTATACGTAAACTGTGATTTTTAATTATATTAACAAAATTTAGATTTGATTAAATATAAAATGTTCTAAATTTCACGAACGTTTTTGCCAAGGTTATGTCGTTTTTAGCGCGCAAATCTCGTTTGCGTTCGGACGTACGAGGAGCTTGCCAGCTCGCAACGCTGTCGTTCAAGTAGATGATTGGCTTAACAGCGACGCACCTGTAACATCTTTTGTGTCTGTAGGCCACGGTTGTCTTTTACTATCAGTACATTCGTATGCTAGTTGGCTGACTTATTACATAAAAAATCATTATAGGTGGAATTCTCATTTCACTAAATTTAATCATGATTGAATTTGTACCTAATTTAAGTGACAAGGTGTTCGATAAATCAAAGAATGCTGAAGCCCTTAAGTCAACGTCATAAAAAGGATCAAAGAGGTTATTTTTCCAGAAAGGTCGCAGTATTTTCATTTAAGAATGAGCATTTCTCATCGATGAATAAAACATTATTCGGTCTTCAAATAACGATACAGTACAATTCTCATCGGAACTGTTCCATTTATTTATTCGATATTAGTATTTGATAACGCGTAATGGGACAGTGAAATCGGTATTTTGTCGAATAATAAAATTCGAATGCTGAGTAATTTATTTTTTTAGGATAAACTATGATCACGACTTCGTTCCGAAATTTAACAAAAGAGTTTATAATAAAAGTTTTTTTTATGATAATGGAAGGCAAAAAAGCAGACGGATTTCCTGATGGTAAGAAATTCACGCCGCCTAGAGACACCTAAGGTGGTAATGGTGCATTGCCAACCTGAGGCCGAGATGTTAGGCCTCGAGCAAAAGAAAGTTTACCGGCTACCTTATCCTCCAAACCGGAACACGTCATGACGTTATGGTAAAAGATGATATCAACGGAAGAATTTGTTCAGTTTGTGGCCTTTATTTCGCTTCAAAAAAAGCAATGAACAGCCATCGAAAAAAAATGTATGGTGATGCAATGGACATTCTGTCCCGTGTACGACGTTTGCGGGCTCTCTCCAGTAAACCACACGAAGTTTTATGTGATATGGGAGAAAGCGTGGAGCGGTTAGATGTTAAGACCGATGATAAAGGGGAAATTACCAAGTCTGCAGAAAATCCTGATAGTACTGCTCCTGTGATCAATAATGTATCTCAGTGGATTGACGCTGGGAATATTTTAATTGAGAGGTGTGACATGGATATTAATAATATTAAGCAGAAAATTAAAACTCGTTTTTTCAGCTAGGTTACCGTAGAAATATGTATTTTAATAAGTTTTTCTTCTTCATAATATTTAATATTTAATTTACTAGTAACTAGATATAAGCATGAAGCAGTCTTATGTGATAGACGATCTATTAATAAACACAAATTTGACTTAATTTTTTTTCTTTTATTACACTTTTTGCCTGTGAAATGATTGTAAATCATACCTGTCACTACCACGTAAAAACTTGAAGGGGGGGAGAGGTCTTTGCATATACTACAAGTGGTTACCGAAGGGAGGGAGGGGTCAAAAAATCTTAAAAAATAGGTCACGTATTATGAGTACGTTCCTTTAAATTGGGATTTTCAAATTAAAGAAATCAGTGAAAAGTTATACGCTTCCTGGAGCTTTATCAAACGTGTGAAGAATGTTTTACCCGTACTAAAATTGCTCTTGCGGAGTCATTATTTCTCCCTTTGCTAGATTATGTTGACGCAAGCTTTATTGATCTTAAAGGATCAATTAAATAAACTAGAACGTCTACAAAATAACTGTATCATATACATATTTGGTATACGTAAGTATGATCATGTGTAAAAATTTCGACTATAGCTAAAGTGGCTTCCTATTGAACTTCGTCATGATGCTCCTATTCTCTCTGTGTTATACTGCGTGCTTTTTGATCTTTAATCCCCAAGTTACTTAAAAGATAGTTTCATTTTTTTAAATACGATGTTAAAGAATTACGTTCTGCTCAAAATCTGTGTTTGCGTATCTATCCACATAACACAAAATTTCTATAGGCGCTCTTTTTCTGTGAAAGTTGTAAAGTTGTCGAATAGTTTACCAATTAATATAAGACTTGCACAACCTTTAACTACTTTTAAAACTTTAATAAAAGTACATTACTTGAAAGCCAAAATTGTGTATGTGATAATTGATGTGGTATTTACTTCCATTTAAATTATGTAACATTGCTATGTCTTAATTTGAAATAGATATCTTGGTTACTTTAGTTTCATTTATACATTTTTCCTCTTATTGGTTTTATTGATAATTTATTTTTAATCTAATGTTCTAGTTTTTGAATGTTTAATATCTTTACCTACTAAACACATGTTTATATAGTCTCTTAAGATAAAAAGGTCGCTTTTTTTGGTTATAAGACCGCTTTTTTTGTACTTTAAACTATAATCATTGTACTTCCTCGTAGCAAATTTAATTTTGCACAATAAAGAGTTGATTCTTTCATTCATTCATAAAGAGCTTTTTTTCAAAAAAGTAGCTAATCTATATTCTTCAAAGAGCCCACGACCAAAGCAGAGATTTTGTAATAAAATTAAAAAAGTAACACACTAACGTCTGAGCTTCCTAAAATTCTAAAATAGCAAGGAAAGTGAGAAAAAACACACTTTAATTTTGTTCATACATGCTGTTTGTAGCTATTAATGACAAGCGATACGAAATTCGCTGGATCGGCTATTAAACAAACAATTTTGGAGTTTCACTGTTAGATGTAATGTACCTAGCAGGAGGAAAAATAACTGAAGCTTAGTCTTGTATATAAAAGTCCCCATTTCCCTTGATCATCGCATGACGCCTGAACGAATGGACCAATTTTGCTTGCTCCTTTTTAGTTTTATTAGTTATTGTCAGAAGGAGGATCATAAGAAAAAAATACTCTGAAAACTGCAAGGAAAAAACAGAAAAAAAACAATATTTTCATTTTCCCCAAACAAACTGTTGTTAGCTATCTATGGCAAGCGATGCAAAGTCGGCTGGATCAGCTAACACAAATAAATACACAACTAACTATACAACTGTCTGAGATGTAAACAACAAATTTGCCCTCCTGGCGCCAGCGAGCTCCCGTGAAAGCGTTAAGGTATAAATAATGTATAGTCTACGGGTCTACGAGATATTGTCGCGTGTAGACAGCTGTAGACTAACGGCTACGAACAATTGAAAGAAATCTGAAATGTTTAAAAGAATTTAGAATTTCTTTAAAACAAAAGCTATTAAATTTTTACTCGAATTACACGGTATTTCAAAGAAAATTTCGCAAAACAGTCAACCGTATAACGGCGCTCTGTTGCGGCTGATTTGACAAAATACTATATTATATTTTGTTATAGAAGTATATTGCGACATTTGGTTTTTAATTCCTAGATTCTCGAATATCCAAATAGTTTTCACCGCCTCGTTCATAATAACATTAATATGGGAGCAGCTCAAAATCATGACTATTAGCAAGATATGTCCTAAAAAGTAACCATCAAAATGTTATTGTCCGAGTAATCGCGATAAAATCTATATATTAATACGTGATGCCAAAACTTTGGACCCCTTTTTACGACAAATGCACCGACGCAGGAGCATAAAATTTGGCACACTTATAGTTTATGAGTGGGAAAACGGTAATGTTTTTCAATAATATTGCGTATAAAATACAGCCTCTGAGGTCTAGCGGTTCAGTTGTTGGACTTGACTGCAAGAGGTCCCGGGTTCGAATCCTGGGTCGGGCAACAAAACGAACATTGGGTTTTTCCAATTTTCTAATAAAAAAATGTTGCTCGGGATAGGATTTGTGCCCGGTTGACGATGGGCTTGCCACCTATCACATTGTGGGTGCCCTGGTTGTACCTCTGCCTACCTCTTCAGGGATATGGGCGTGAAGATACTTTTTTTTAAAGAACATTAAATCAATAAATGTCTTCCAATGTCATAAAAAAAAATTCAAACCCCTTTATAGTGTTTGTAGGCGACAATTGTTTTTTATCATCCATAACTTCATGTTTCCTTTTCCTAATGGCAATACTCACAAAACAGTTAGTGGTAAAGTGCTATGCAGCATTTTGTCCGGGTAGGAATCCTTTCCTATTCCTACCGTTATAATTACAATAACATGTTTTATTCGGAGGGTAGAGTAGCCGGTAGATGTGCACTATTGGCCTAACACCCTGGCCGTATAACAGCGACGCACCTATAACACCTAAGGTTTCTTTAGGCTGCGGTTATCTCTTATCATCACGTAGAACCGCGTCCTTGTTCGCTGTACAAAAATCCAAAAAAAAAAGTGTAAATAAAAACGTAAATGTCCCAATAATACTCGTATGTAATAATATATCCCCAATATTTCATACAATTGTATCAATAAATAATTTAAAATTAAATTCCCCGTTTCAAACGCAATAAAGCGAGCACTGCAGTTTCAAAGTTATAACTCTAATATTGCGGCAAACCTTATTTCTCTTGTAACCACTAAACGGGCGTATAATGGGGATATTTACAGAGGATTAAGTTACTAATATGATAACGGTTCGTAATGTGACTCCTGAACAATATTCTAACCGAGCGGTTATTATGTAACCTCGGCGGTTGGTCCTGTTCTTTGAAGAATATAGGCCAACTAATTTCCTATTTGTATTTGGCACCAACACTGTAATCATAATTAGATGGTCCAGTTTTGTGTTGATTCTCTCTTATTGTTATTATCACCTTGACTCATTTTGCGTCTCTTTAGCGGTTGTGCCTCGTTCTATCCCTTCAGAGATATGGGCGTGACGATACAAATTTTTGTAATGAAATAATCAACTATAAGACCCCTTTTTTACTCATTTGCTTTACATATAGTAATGCGATGAAATATTTTTTTAAATCAAACTTCTGACAGTAAATTGAACAGTAGTTTAACCAAAACTTCCTTGTCTCATCTACATGAAACAGAAATATTTCGTCCTAAAACTTTACTAAGCCTATCAAAGTAAGTAATAACAATTTCCATTTTTGCATGACACCTTTCAAATAGCTATTATTTAAGTGTTTGCAAAACATTTCATCAAACATTTATGATAATACTAGTTGTTGCCCGCGTGTTTAATGGTCCCACAGGAACTTTTCAGGATAAAAACCATCATATGTGTTAATCCAAGTTACCCTTTATGTGTGTTCCGAATTTCATGAAAATCGGTTCAGCCGTTTTTGGGTGAAGGGGTAATAAATAAACATACAAACTTCCGCATTTAAAGTATTAATAGGATTAAGTTAAGCTGCAAACTTTGACTTTTGATTCCATGTCCCAAAAGCTTTTACTCAACTTGCCTGGGATTTCATCAGCAGCTAAGGACTTGGTGGCAATTGGACAACCTCTGAAGTTGAAGAAGAACGCTCTTTTAATTGAAAAATAAATTTCACTACATACATTATAGTACTTACATAAAAAGAGAGAGTTTAAGACTGAATCCCTAATACATTCAGTTTAGTTCCCAAAAACAACGAAATAAAGGACTGGTTGCACTGCAGAAGTGAAACCTTCAATATTAACGTTGTGCATTTTTGATATTTTGGAATAGTTAGGAAATAATTTTACACGAACCGCTTTGATTATCAGTATGAAAGTACTATCATTTATGTGGCAGAATACCATATTCATTTATTGCGCTATCGTACACAAACATGACAACACGAACACTCGCGCAAGCGCCCAGCGCCGTATTACGAATTTTCGATCGGGTCACGTGTCATGACGGGAGTTTAGAAGTTTTTACCTGTTCCAAAAAAAAGTGCGCGAGGCCGCTAAAGACGTTTTCACTTCAAATTCACTTAACATAAATGTCGATTTTAAATCACTGTGCTATATCACTATCAGAGTTTTCGCAATGTCTTACACTCATGTATTAGACCACTTTTTGTTTGACTTGTTTGCTTTTAATGCCCTAATCCGACTCAAGTACGACCAATATTAATAACCTATCTACAGATAGAGATAGGTCTACTAGAGTTTTGTTGCTGAGATATTCTTGTTAATTATTAAAAAGTAACAGCTGTTACCTGGCAACTGATCTAATATAGTGTTATCTCTTACATCAGACAGGTTATTAATTTTGACCGTGAATCTTCTTATCGAATCAGACTTTATGTCGCAAATTTGACAAGAGTTTTACCAGGTCGCGTCTGTTGTCTAGCGGTTCAGTTGTTGGACTTGACTACTAAAGGTCCTGGGTCCGAATCCCGGGTCGGGCTACAACAAAATAGATTTTTTTCCAATTTTCTAATAAAAAATGTTTCACGGGTATGGATATGTGCCCGGTTGGCGATAGGCTTGCCACCTATCACATTGTGGGACTTAGTGTCTTCGGCTAGACGTGGGTGCCCTGGTTGTGCTTCTACCTACCTCTTCCGAGATATGGACGTGAAGATACTTTTTTTAGTCATACCATAAATTTCAAGTCAATCAATATGGTACAGACATCCAATGTTCTCTCCTAAATGTAAACAAGTAAGTAAATAAGTGAATAATAACCATGCCACGGTGGAATTGAGGCTGCCTGTGTTGTTGCGCGTATAACTAAATAAATAAATGTAATGTAATATAATTTATTTGCATGCACATATGTATATATGTATGTGTGGGTGTGTATGATTAAATGTATGTATATATAGTTGCATTAAATTCAACACTTGTTTAATTGTTATTGGAAGGATCTGGATTTATACAAAATTAAGTATGTAATGTCTCTTTAAATGGTTATTTTAAAAATGTTACTGCACTATTGTATTGGGTTAGCCTGTAAGAATAGTGTATTGAATGAAATTAATAAATAAATAAATAAAATAAATAAATAAGTTTTTTATAACTTTGGAAGGCAAACAAGCAGACGGATTTCCTGATGGTAAGAAGTTCACGCCGCCTAGAGACAACAAAGGTGGTAAAGGTGCCGGGATAGGCCTCGAGCAAAAGTAAATTTACCGGCTACCAGAGTTGGGCAAAATGTAATCAGATTAATGATTAAGGATTGCGATTACATTTTGTAATCTTCAATCATGATTTCAGATTACAGAAATTAATCAAGAAAGTTATCGTGTCGGTGATTAATGATTACTAGTTTGTAATAGTAATTTTGATTCCTTTTTTTGAACACTCTTTTGATTAAAGCGTATTAACTACATACATACATACATACATAATTATCTTCACGCCAAGTCCCTTACGAGATAGGCAGAGAGTATCGAGTGCCAGACCTCACGATCCTGACAAACCTGTCCTGCCTTCACATTCATAACCCTTTTCATACAAACACGCCAGTTTCGGAGACTCTTGACACCAGCCTCGGATAATATCCGATTGATCTGATCGTGAAATGTCAGCCTTGGTCTCCCCGGGTACCTACATCCATCCACATTCGCATTGTATATCTGCTTTGTCAATCTTTCATCTGTCATTCTTTCCACACGACCGAACCAGCGGCGCATGCCCTTTCGCATTTTAACACCAACACTTTCTTTCAATCCCTCTCTTTCTCGGATGTCACTGTTACGAATGCGGTCAGCGAGCGTTACACCACAGATTTTCCGTAGTGCTCTCATTTCGACCGCATTTGTCCTACTTTCATGCTCTTTCTGACATACCCAACTCTCACTTCCATACAGTAACGTTGGAATAAGCACAGAATTATGCAAAGCGAGTTTAGCTTTTTGACTCAAAACCTCGCTTTGGAATAGCTTACCCAACGCCCCATTCACACTATTCCCTGCACTCACTCTCCTCTCTACATCCGCGGTGTACTTTACTTACTGCCTGATTTATGCAGATGATGCTGTACTTTTGGGCTCTACACCATCTGAGCTGCAAACACTGGTCACAGTTATGGAAGGAGATTGTAAAGAAAGGGGCTTACATTTGAATGCGATGAAAACCAAAATAATGGTGTTTGAAAGAGACGTAGCCAGAACGGATGTAAGAGTTTTGGTTGATGATGTAGTGCTGGAACAAGTGAATGAAATTGTATATCTTGGTTGTGCTTTTAGCAGGGATGGAAGCGTATTAACTACATTTATAAAATCGAATAATAAATTTAATATTAAATATATCACAACATAGTCATAATTATTTTTGATCAGTCTCTTGAATCACACTTTTTATTTAGTAGTTAATTTACTAAATAAAATATAAAAAATAATAATAAAGAAATCAAAAATTATTTGTTTGTGTGCTATTTGGAGCTTAAATTAGATTCACCGTGTATTGGTCCGGGCTCCTTTGTGGAATAGACCATATTCTGCCTTCCTGCCAGGCAGCTCATAAAAGGCGAGCATAGGCTTACCGTCACTAGCACCGTGACATCCTACTAGGTGGGAGAGTTTTGCAGCGACTCGCCCGGTTTGGTACCACTGCCTTACCTATTCCCTACCGCCATAACGTCAGTGCTTGCCGTTGACGTGTTCCGGTTCGGAAGGTATGATAGCCAGTAAACTTATTTTTGCTCGAGGCCTAACATACCGGCCTTAGGTTGGCAACGCACCATTACCATTTTTGGTGTCTCTAGGCGGCGTGAATTTCTTACCACCAGGAAATATGTCTGCTCGTTTGCCTTCTAATGTTATAACAAAAAAACAACTTCAAAAGTACCCTCTTTTCAAACATCTCTTCCGTAAGTATGTGGGATTTCGGTAAATTAGTCATGGTTACATATGAAAATGCAATTAAACACACGAAACATCTTTTTTTGAATTTAATTAAGGATTATTAATGAAGTATAAAACAATCCGTGCCATCGAAATTCTATCAGCAGATTTTTGGAAAAGTACAGACATACCTACATAATACGATTGACTGATTAAATATCGAACCACAATTATTATAAATAATCATTAAAAGTTTAATCAAGTCTTT
The DNA here is from genome assembly GCA_002245475.1 of Calephelis virginiensis. Taxonomy (NCBI): domain Eukaryota; kingdom Metazoa; phylum Arthropoda; class Insecta; order Lepidoptera; family Riodinidae; genus Calephelis; species Calephelis virginiensis. Next base: position 155,342 of record NJDC01005536.1, read on the forward strand.
GCACATTTTTTTAATGATGTTATTGGAAGACAAACAAGCAGACGGATTTTCTGATGGTCAGAAATTCACGCCACCTAGAGACACCAAAGGTGGTAACGGTGCGTTGCCAACCTGAAGCCGGGATGTTAAGCCTCGAGCAAAAGTAAGTTTACTGGCTACCTTATTCTCCGAACCGAAACACGTCAACGGCAAGCGCTGACATAATGGCGGCAGGAATAGGTAAGGCGGTGATACCAATCCGGGCGAGTCGCTGCAAAACTCTGCCACCTAGTAGGATGTCACGGTGCTAGTGACGGTAAGCCTATGCTAGCCTTTTACGAGCTGTCTGGCAGGAAAGCAGATGGTCTATTCTGCAAAGGAGCCTGGACCAACACGGGAAAAAATATAACATAATCATATAATCAGATTACTGATTACTGTAATCAAAACTAACGATTACAAATGTAATCATGATTGAAAGTAATCTAGATTAAAAGTGATCATGATTGATGTAATCATGATTATTTTCAATCATATTATTAATCCGATTACAAAAGTAGTTGACTACGCCCAACTCTGCCGGCTACTTTATCTTCCTAACCAGAATACGTCAACGGCAAGCACTGACGTTATGACGGCAGGAATAGATAAGGCGGTGGTACCAATCCGGGAGAGCCGGTTCGAAACTTTACCATCTGGTGATGTCACGGTGTTAGTGACGGTAAGCTTATGCTCCCTTTTCACGAGCTGCCTGACAGGAAGGCAGATGGTCTTTTCTTCAAAATAGTCCGGACCAACACTGGGGAAAATAGGTATTCATTAAGTATCAATTTTTACATGACACGTTTCACTTCTATTGTTTATGTACTTTGGAAAACATTATCACAATGTTATTAATAGCAACACCTTTATATGTACTGTGAACTAAAATGAATGCCCTTCACATGTTTACAGAGAATTATGTTACCGAATAGTCCTTCCAGTGCAAACATGTAATGAATGATGGAACATAAAAATGGGGCTGATGCTGATAGATATATTTTGGGTCAAAATAAATCAAAGGCTAAGCCTAAATACAAAGATTTTGTAGGTCACAAAACAGGAGTCGGCGTTTATGGTCTAGTGCTTGCCTTCAGTATTTTTTTCGATAAATACAATAATTTGACTCTGAACATCAACTATCTTCACGCCCACATCCCCGAAAAGGTAGGCACAGGCACAACCAGGACACCCACGATGTGATAGGTAGCAAGCCTATCGCCAACCGGGCACACAGCCAATCCCGAGCAACATCTTTTTTATTAGAAAATTGGAAAAACCATATTTTCTTTTTGTTGCCCGACCCGGAAATCTAACCCGGGACCTCATGATGTCAAGACCAACACCTGGACTGCTAGACCACAGAGGAGACTCAGGTCACTATCAGCAATAAAAATATTAAAAACTCGTCTCTCGACTCTCATTATTTTATTTTACTTCTCTTTACTCGTTTGCAATTTAATACTCAATTTTTAACCGACTTCCAAAAAATATTGTGGTTTTACGGTCAACTCCTATTATTTTTATGTATGTCAATTGATTTCTCCGTCATTTCTGAACCGATTTAATAATTCTTGTTCTTAAAGTGTGTACTGCCGAGGTGATCCCATTGCCACTAGATCTGATGGTGGAATCCCAGAGAAATCAAGAAAAATATTTGATTTTTTTGTGTAGATAGACGGTTTACTTATTAAATCGAATTCGATTTTTTGGAGAAAAATTGGAGGGTTTAAATTTGACGTGTCTTTGTGTGTTAATGTGTGTGTCTGTGGCATCATAACTTTTAAAGAAATAGACTGATTTTAATAAAGATTATTTTGTTTAAATGCTGCCGTGATGAAGATAGTTCTTAGTTACATTATATGTGGGCTTGATTTTTTCAATTTTAGTGGTGTTGAATATAAATTAGCTAGCTAGTATAGTTTTGCGTTGACTTATCTGAATTAGTACAACCGTCTTACTTCTGATGCCATAAAATCGGTGTTCCGGTCTGGACTTAGCTTTTTGTAAATCTAGTCTCAGTCTCAGCTTAATAGCACACAATTACTAAGTATATGGGTGCTATTTATTTCTTATTTCTTCTTATTTATTCTTATTTCTTATAATGGTGTTTGAAAGAGACGTAGCCAGAACGGATGTAAGAGTTTTGGTTGATGATGTAGTGCTGGAACAAGTGAATGAAATTGTATATCTTGGTTGTGCTTTTAGCAGGGATGGAAGGTACACCGCGGATGTAGAGAGGAGAGTGAGTGCAGGGAATAGTGTGAATGGGGCGTTGGGTAAGCTATTCCAAAGCGAGGTTTGAGTCAAAAAGCTAAACTCGCTTTGCATAATTCAGTGCTTATTCCAACGTTACTGTATCGAAGTGAGAGTTGGGTATGTCAGAAAGAGCATGAAAGTAGGATAAATGCGGTTGAAATGAGAGCACTACGGAAAATCTGTGGTGTAACGCTCACTGACCGCATTCGTAACAGTGAGATCCGAGGAAGAGTGGGATTGAAAGAAAGTGTTGGTGTTAAAATGTGAAAGGGCATGCTCCGCTGGTTCGGTCATGTGGAAAGAATGACAGATGAAATATTGACAAAGCAGATATACAATGCGAATGTGGATGGATGTAGGTACCCGGGGAGACCAAGGCTGACATTTCACGATCAGATCAATCGGATATTATCCGAGGGTGGTGTCAAGAGTCTCCGAAACCGGTGTGTTTGTATGAAAAGGGTTATGAATGTGAAGGAAGCAAGACAGGTTTGTCAGGATCGTGAGGTCTGGCACTCGATACTCTCTGCCTACCCCGTAAGGGACTTGGCGTGAAATTATGTATGTATGTATGAACTACCTTTACTACCAAGAACAACCAAGAACTACCAAGCGCTGGCAATGGAAAATATCAAATAGTTTGCAATATCTGAAATGGTTTTCGTTTACCCTTATTACAGGGCAACTAGATTGAACGATATCGCATGATAAAGTTAAATTGATATTAAGGCGAAATTCATCCTGTTGCAGGTTGTAACCCACTTCCGGGCAAATGCTATAAGCCACCGAGTTTACAGATAGTGGAAAAATATGATTACCGGACTTTTTAAACTAGTTTGGAGTTCGATTAACGGTATATTTGTGGCAATTTTGTGGTGCACCAAATAAACTTATTTTAAGTGTATGCTATCGTTTTCCAATAATTTTTCCCCGTGTTGGTCCGGGCTCCTTTGCAGAATAGACCATCTGCCTTTCTGCCAGGCAGCTCGTAAAAGGCATGCAAAGGCTTACCGTCACTAGCACCGTGACATCTGACTAGGTGGTAGAGTTTCGCAGCGACTCACCCGGATTGGTACCATTGCCTTACCTATTCCTGCCGCCATAACAATCAGACGGATTTCCTGATGGTAAGAAATTCACGCCGCCTAGAGACACCAAAGCTGGTAATGGTGCGTAGCCAACCTGAGGCCGGGATGTTAGGCCTCGAGCAAAAGTAAGTTTACCGGCTACCTCACCCTCCAAACCGGAACACGGCATGACGTTATGGCGGCAGGAATACGTAAAGCGGAGGTACCAATCTGGGTGAGTCACTGCGAAACTCTACCACCTAGTAGGATGTCACGGTGTTAGTGACGGTAAGCCTATGCTCGCCTTTATCGAGCTGCCTGGCAGGAAGGCAGATGGTCTATTCTGCAAAGGAGCCCGGACCAACACGATTTATTATTCGTTTGTCATTTTTTTACGTCAACGAAACCATGCTGTATGTATTTAGGCGCTTATGACCAAATCATTATGGCAGTAGGAATAGGTAAGGCGGTGGATTCAGGGCAAGTTGCTGCACAGCACTCTATCACTTGTAGTCTTGTTGATTCAGCCCTATATTTTAACCAATGCTCGCCTCTTATAAGCTGCCTGACAGAGAGGTAGATGTTCTATTTAGTCACTTTTAAAATTCGAAAACGCGTATATCAATTCTTTTGGAAGTTCAGGTTTGCAAGGATAAAATTAAAAAAACGGGTTGCACTCCGGGAGTGCCGGATTGTGCATTTTTGATTTTTTGGAATTGTTAGGGAATAATTTTGCACGAGCTGCTTTAATTATCAGTATGAAAAGAATTATAATTTATGCACAAATATTATTTTCATATCAATGACCTGCGTTTGACTTGACAAAAACTCGAAGTAAGACCACGTGACGGCTAGGAGCATCGTCATATTATCTGTACAACGAACTTTACTCGTCTACACATATAGCTTATTTTCAAGATGGAACAAATAAAGCAATGTCTGTTAATATTATACGTATCTGCTATTTGTGAGAATGTAATGATAGGTGTATCGCGGCGTGTTATCCATTGCGCATCCTATACTCTTCGGAAATATCTAAGCAATACAAAAACAGCAATGAATCTACGTTTTATTTTAGATCTCGCAGTGCGCCGTCTTACGTTCTGACGATCTGACGCGAGATTAGATGTTTTTACCCATTCCAAAAAAAGTGCGCAACGCCGCTAAATAAGTTTTCACTTCAACAGAGGAAAACAAAAAAAAATCTTTAAAAACGTACCTATTATGTTTTTATGATAAGGAGAAAGAAGTTTTCGGGGACAACCAATAAAATGCAATTGTTTCTTTTACTTAAGAGACACTCGCATATATACATACATCTTCAAGGGAAAAATCTCTTATGCGGCAGACCTACACGTTCATTACTTTTTTCATGTACCAGTTTTCAGGTTTGAGAACGTAGACTTAACTTCAAATCTATTTCTGTTTTTTTACATTTGACATAAACTCGAAACTACTAAGCCGATTTTGATCAAATACCGTACCTTTCACAAATTTGGTCCAATTTAAATATATGAATCCCCTAGATAAATTACTTACACAAATTGAACCAAACTCCAAACTGAGCAAATTATGTGCTTGTTTTGTGGTTAAAGATAAGAAAGTTCTAAACCTGATATCTCAAAGGGTTCTCGCGGAAGAGCTATGTGCTAGCTTGTAACAACACTTATAACTCGAGATCTGCTGGACCAATTTTCATGGTTTTTGATTCGTTGGATGTGTCTTAACCCCGAATAGCAGAATACACCTTAAAAACAATAAAAACAAATGATATTATTATGAAAGATGAATCATCTATAAGAAAGTCGTGATAGTTAAACCGATCAGGCTGAAATTTGATGGAGAGATAGCTTAGAACCGGGAGCCTTTATGGTACACTTTATCCCTTACAACAGCGAGGAAACTAGAAATAATATTTTAATTTATCCCATACAAACTGAAAGGGCGGAACGAAGTTCGCCGGAACAGCTAGTATACAAATAAAAATATTAGAATGTCTATTTGTAATTGTAAATTAACCGCTTTTTACTACATGCATATGAATCTTTATACAGTAATTGGGTATACTTACCCAAATTACATTTATTAAATTTATATGTCTGTATGCATGTCTGTCTGTCTGTCAGCTGGACCTCTTTTGGTAGGACTTTCACAAGTAGGTAGTTAATGTAATAAGGACTAACTTAGGCTACTTTTTTTAGGAAAATTCTAAAAAAAATGTTAGATCAAAAACTTTTTTTTAATTACACGCGGAAGAAGCCGCGGTCACAGCTAGTATTATTACATAATGCCAAGTAGAATTAACACTAGTCCCTTATACTTCTAGAACAATCCAAGACCCAACTATCAGGTCCCACGAAATAATTTGACGTCGAACAGGCACTCCTGTGACGTCACCCAGATCCAGTAAGGCTAAAACTCATTAGTCTCATGTCAACAGCATCGTTAATACATGAGCGAATATCAATAAATCAGGACCTTCATTAGTCAAGTATTTTCTCAAATAATATCTCAATCGAGGACAAAGATCGAAAGATCAGTATTGGAAAATAATCACATAAATTGACTATTTGGATTTTTATGTTGGGTGAAATTTTTTGGTAGATATCTTATACATAAAACTAATGCTAGTTTTAAAACTGTGTAATAATGCAAGCACCTTGCTGTGAGCTATTTTTAAAATATGCCGGCCGGCAAAACAAAAATCATGAAGAACGCAGTATGAAATTCGGCGATAACAGGCAGTGGTTTTTTGTGGAGAGGCAAATAAAAGTAACAGAGAAACTTGACTGCCTCAGATATGTCGAATAAGAAGTTTAACTTCAATAACTAACTTAGTTGCTTTTATATCTAGCTGAACTAGAAAAGAGAACATACCTAAAGTTCAATCCAGAAAATCGAGCTAATTAAAGATAAACATTTTATTAGATGTTTGATTTATGATATTGTTACGAGCTATGGGTAATAAAATGCCGTTTGTAACGTAGAAGACGTTTATTGAAAGCTTCCACAAAAATCCTCTTAACAGAATCCGAATCGCTAAGTAAAATCACTGGTCCAATGTCCTCGCTGTATTCGCCGAAATAATTCTTCCTTGTCGCTTAGTAGAGATCGCTTCGATTTCGCTTCCGAAATTGAAACTGGCGGGTCGCGGCTCGATGCCTCCTTATATACTGCTATGCCCATGGTTCGAGAAACTTCTCATACAATCTAACACAATAGACGCTTCCCGAATCTTCGGGTGATTACGTCAAGGACATGATTTATTACCTGCGGCGCTATACGTAAACAATGCGCGCTGTGTATAGGTACTACTCGCCGCGGACCGCGAATGTTCCAGAAAACGTTGTTCTCTTATCAACGACTTTTCGAGAACTTTCTTCACTGTTCGATAGTAGACCTAATACCTACTTATGCGTTTTTGGGGTTTTGCTGTACGACGCTTCGTTTTCGAGATATAGGTACTCAAAGTCGTAACAATATTCTATATTAAATTTACTGCTCTTCATATCTGTTAAATAAAGTATTTTTAAAACAATTAAAATCTAGAACCTACTCTATTATATGATAAAATGTTTTTTATTGATCACGATTTTTTTTACATTTAAACTTATACATTTTTTTAATAATTAATAATTGCAATTTACATTTTTTTTATTAACACAACCCATTCCAATTCAACCCTAAGAAAACACAAGGCATTTACGGCTAAGAAAACCTCCTTCGTCGAATTTCTTCATTTTGAGAGCACTTCTCTGATAGTCGCAGCCAGTATTGGAATTCTTGTCGTTGATATTTCAAACGATGTCCAATTTCGCAGTCATCTAGAAGTGAAGGCTAAACAGGTTTCCAAAAAGCTTGGTGTGTTCAGTAGGGAAACTACTTTAGTCCGGCACATCGCCTACAAGTTTTCTCTCCTTACTATTCTCTCCTCTGGGCTGATGCTCTTTATTATCAGGTTCTTCCCCTTGACCGCAATAAGCGAAGGTTGCCTCGAATTATGGTGACCACATTATTTCCAATTAGCCTTACTCTTTGGCTTTGCGCATCTATCAACTAGAACTCTTACATCTTATCAATTTCTATGATAAAGTTCATTGTTAGCTGCTCAGCTATTTAGACATGAATGCTTTTGACATTTATTTAGAAGTGTATTATAAAAAGATGCCCCACTGCCTGGCAGCTCGTAATATGCGAGAATAGGTAAAATATGTCATTACCAACA
>NJDC01005539.1:0-10774 GCA_002245475.1 Calephelis virginiensis
GCAACGTATTTTTATTTTAGCACTTGCCCTGTGCTTGGGATAAATTTTCTATAAAGTGGCTCAATTGGTTAGAGCATTCGTCGGCTTGAGACGAAAGGTTACAGGTTCAAATCCTGTCTGAGGCGAAATTTTTTCTTTCTTTAAAAATTTATAGAAAATATGTAAAAAACTTCTTCAGACCCGTATCCAAATGAAAAAGCAGAGGAACAAACTGCGCACCAACAACATGCCGAAGACAATTAAATCCCGTAATGTGACAGGTATTCTACTCAATTCCAATCGGGCACCTATCCAATCCCCTAGCAACATTGTTCTTGTAAGAAAACTAAAAAAAACATTTTCTTCATGTTGCTCGATGCAGGGATCAAACCTGGGACCTCATGAGATCAAGTGCAACACCAGCAAGATCAAAGAGGCAATAATATAAAAACAAAACCATTCAGGGTGTAGGTACTTATTACAAATGAAGAATAAAAAAGTTTTTAACTGTTCCAGGTCTCATGTATAGATTAGATCAGCCTATCAGCTCGCAAGAGGCAAGCATAAGTTATATGGGTCATTACCTAAAAGACCACTGACAATAGAGTGATAGAGCTACTGGTATACTTGCACCTCAGATGTAGAAAGGAAATGTTACTTCATAGCAGCGAGAACCTAGTACCTACTCAGTATGTCACGAAAAGCATGAAGGCAGCATAATTGCGTTCTAAATGGAAGCGCTACAAGAACCTAGAGAACTACGCTCGCAGATCGCATTCACAATAGTGAGATCAGAGGGAGAGTGGAAATAAAAGTGTTAGTTAAACAATTAGAAAGGGCATGTCGAAATAATAATAGATGACAGACTAACAAAATAGGCATACAATGCAAATGTTTGTATAATGTATTTTTTTTTTATTTTTGATGGTGGTCACTCAAATATGTTTAGCATTGATCGTTAAAATCGCTGACAAATCAGGTCTATTGTAACACTAAATAACTACAGCGTAATGATAACTAAACAACATATAAACGGTTTAATGTGAAAGCTCCATTGTTAACAAAGAAAGAGAATCGTCATTACCAGAACATAAGGACTTCATCACAATAAACCAACAGTTTATTCCATAACGATGTTAAATTGGGAATAAGAAGCTATGGAGATGTGTTGTAGTAACAAATTTTCCCACTATATGTTTAACATATTTAACTTCACACCATTTTATTTTTTGTATTCATTTATTTTTTCAGAGTCGCCTCTGTGGTCTAGCGGTCTGGTAAAGTTCTACAGTTCGCGAGGACTCGATTTCGATAACCGGGTTAGGTAACAATAAGAAATTTGTTTTTTTCAATATCTTAAAAAAACGACGTTGCCCGGAGTAGGATATGTTGAATAATTGGGTAGGTTGGCGAAACGTTTGTCACCTAACATATTGTGAGACTTTTTGATTTCAGTTAATCGTGGTTGACCTGGTTGTACCTCTGCCTATCTCTTCGGGGCGTGAAGATACTTTTTTTATGAAAAGAAACAAACAGTTTGTCGATAAAAAAGGTACACGTCCATTAACGCCAATAGTGGTATTAGTGCATTGCCAGCCGGAGAGTTGGATGTCAAATCTCCAGAGTAAGTACGGTGACTGGCTACTCGTACCCAGGCCCGTAGCAAGCCGGCGTGAAAGGAGTACACTTTACGCGGGTTCTAATAGTTCTACTAAGCTGAGTTTAGGAATACATAATTATACTTTGTTAGTGTGATTATAATCACATGTATCACCTGCCAGTGCACTTTTTCTCTTCAAATTCAACTCTACCCTTAATGTCCTTCAAATATATCGTAATGAAAGAAATACATTTACATGTTATTAATAGAAATGCAGAGAAGAGGGAAATCAGACTATGTAATAAAAGAGAAAGCAAGTTCTTTTCTCCAAACATATGTGGCGGACCTTGTAAAGGTATATATCTTACGTCTATACTTTGCATTACCCAAATCCGGAGAATATCGTTTTTCTTAGAAAACTAGCCATTTTTGCGAACATTCATATCGAATAACATTAACATCCTACCTAGTTTTTCATTTTTCGTACAATTTTCCCGGGTTTTTTTAGAATCTTCCCTACAGTAAATAAGCATCCAGTAAATAATAGTGCATTTGTCCAGACGTGATGCGATGACCACACGAAATATGGATTCGTTTTTGGGCTTCCATAGCCGCTTCCATAGCTGTTTGAAAATAACTAAACGACCTTTTATGTTATGATTACTCATTAGCCAATTATTTCATCAAACTACGGAATCCTTCATGGACGAACCCGACTCGCGCTTGGCTGATTTTATTATATAATTTATTTAAAAAAACACGGTTTCTTTTTGCGGTCCGACCCAAAGAATGGGGATCGAACCCGGGACCTCATGAAATCAAGTTCAACATGTCACACGCTTTAGTTTATATGAGACAAAGCAGCTTATTGCTACTCCACAGATTCTATAGGCCAAAAATTCTATTAGATACTACATTGTGCTTACGTTGTTCGTGTTCATTACCAAGTCCTTTAAACGGTTACTATTTACAAAGGCATTCATGTGAAAGTGTACATAGGGAGAACTTGTGTCTTGAAATCCTATTCCGAATGGTCTTAACATTTAGTTAGATTATAATACTAATTTAAACAGAATCAGAATCAGAAAAATCGTTATTCACTTGAACCATACAAGTGGTATTTGTGCGCGTCGACAAGCGTGTTATAAACTACCACCGGATCGTAATCGCGGCAACACACTGAGAACATCCGGCGAAAGAAACTCAGCGGGCTTGTTTTTTTTTCAATAATAATAGTTACAATATAAACTAGATTAAAAATACAAATTACAATTTAATTTTAACTTAAATAAAAGTTACAACAAATCACATTACAAATTGCAGCGGGAGATTGAAACCTCCAAGCATGATCATCTTCCAAATACTCCGAGACCGTATTATAGCCTTTTTGACATAATTTTGCTTTTATAAAACTACATACTGATTTTACTATCTGAAACTTATTCAATGAAAAAATATTGTTAGATTATTTTTGAAGGAATTCCTTTTAGTAATTTTCATTTGGATACATTAAAAAAGGAATTTTCAAAATTATTCTTGTTTTTGGGACTTTTATTAATTTCGTTTTAAATGTTTTACTTGTGTATTGAAATCCTATTCCACATGGTCTTTATATATAGTTAGGTAATAATACTTATTTAAACCATATACTGATTTTATTATTTGAAACTTATTCACTGAAAAAAATATTATTAGATTATTTTTGAAAGAATTGCCTTTTTAGAATTGATACCTACATTAAGAAGCGGTTGTCTGTAAAGTCGGATTACTGACGATAGATGAACGTAAACGTAGTTGAAGGAACGGAGGCCGATTGTGCCTCTTTGTCGCTCGCTCCGCGCTCTCACTTGCACTTCAAGCCTTAAATGGCACGCCTCAGAGCGAGGTAACGACAAATGAGTCATGTTTTTTGGTGCGTGCAACCGGCTCCATCAAATTATAAGACGTTGTCACGTCAAAAAAAGGCATTCTCAAAAGTTAATTGATTATTTGGACTTTTATTAATTTAGTTTTAGATGTTTTACTTGTGTATTGAAATCCTATTCCACATGGTCTTTATATGTAGTTAGATAATAATAATACTAATATAAAGTACATACTTACTTACTGATTTTATTTTCTGAAACTTATTCATTGAAAAAAATTCTCGATTATTTTTTAAGGAATTTCTTCTTATAATTTTCATTTTTAATACATTAAAAGAGGCATTTTCAAAGTATTCTTGTTTTTGGGACTTTTATTAATTTAGTTTTAAACGTTTTACTTCTGTATTGAAATCCTATTCCAAATGGTCTTAAATCTTAACATTTAGTTAGATTATAATTTCCAACTTAAACTACATACTGACTTTATTATTTGAAACTTATTTAATGAAAAAATATTGTTAGATTATTTTTGAAGGAATTTATTTTTAAAATTTTCATTTTAAAACCTACATTAAAAAAGGCATTCTCAAAAGTATTCTTGTTTTTGGGACTTTTATTAATTTAGTTAGTTAAAAAAAAATAAGTTAGTTAGTTATTAATTTATGTCTTTATATATACTTAGATACTCGAAATAATTGTTGCCTTTAACTACATATTATGTACTTATTTTATTATTTTAAACTTTTAATTCTATAGTAAGAAATTTGCTATTTTTATTTTTATTTTGACACATTAAAAGGCATTGTCAAAATAGTTTTTCAACTATATAAACTTGTTTTTGTGGATTTTTCTTTATTTAATCTTAAAATGAAAAACAATTTTAATGACATTTCGAACTATAAAATAGCAGTTATTTTTTTTTCAAAATATTACAGCATGAAGGAATAGGTGCGAAACCTTGAAGAAACAATAAACAGTTTCCCTAACTTGCTGTGTTGCCGCTAAAAGAAAGTACAGTTTCAGAGAAAAAATATTTTATTTTCCTACCAATTCTGTTTCACGATTTTGTTTCTTTATAATGCGATTTAAAGAGAAATAACGTTTCAATTTGAATCGGTATACTAATGTTTTGGAAAAACATTATTTCGAGTATTATAGCTACAATTTAAGGACATTTTGTAATAAATTACTCTAAAGATTAAAGTGAAAACTTTGAAATGAGAAACATAAAAACGCTTATAAAAAGACTTAAGCCGAAAGTCGTCAACCGCTACAAAAGAAATAAAAGCTCTAAGTTTCCCAAAACGTTAAAAGAGAAAGTGCTCGTTAATTTCATAAAAAATGAATTAAAAAATTCTACAACACACGGCCTAAATTATTTTGTGAACGATAATACACATTTCGGAGAAAAGTAGGATATTACGAATTCTTTTTTATATTTCGTCCCTTAATAATACTGAGTATAACCACGCTCCATTGCTTTCAGGGTTTTTTGGTTCATCGGTTTCATAATTTGTATGTTTCTGACCGCCATTTTACTCGCCGCTATTTATTGGAGGTTTGTAGTAAGTATACTTAAATTTATTGTCACATTAAAATGATATGTTGTCTGTCTAAGTATTTTATATATATATAAAAACACTTGCACTGTTGCTCTTCATACCTATATTTATCATCTTCAGGGCCATGTTAACATATTTCTGCTTAAAAGCAAAACCGGTTGGTTAATATTATTATTTCATTATTTTTTCAAAACATGTAAAGTGAAACAGTGTGTGTTTTCATATATAAAAAAATACATAATGGAGTTTTATCAAGTGCAGAGGATGGAAAAAATTCAATATAGAAACTGTCTAACTTTTAGCTGGCTGGCTGCTTGTTTATTTTTGGATTTGTATGTACGGGTTATTTAAAGTGGCCAAGTCCGCTGTTTAAAAATGTTGTCTATCCTAATTTGTTAGTAACTTTATTTATTCTTTTGTCTTTAAAATTCTATGTCATTATTATAATAACGTTAACAGTATTTAAAGACGCCGACCAGATTATAACCGTCTTATTTATAAACGTAGGCTAAAGTACTCCAAGCTAAACAAGTAAGCTTATATTAAATTTGTATACAACTGTACAAATAAATACTTCTGGACAAGTTACACAAATTGAACCTAACCCCAATGTAAGTAAATTACATGCTTATATTAGGGAGAAATAATCAAATATATAAATCATAATAAACACCCAGACATCCTAATGTTCATCACACAAATACTTGCCCCCGTCAGGAATCGTACCCGAGCCTCGCAGCTAGTCGGTGGAGCTAGGCGTGTACGCGTGCCCCTCGACCAACGAGGCAATCAATAAAAAAGTTTAAGTGTTTTTTTTACCTATTCCCAGGGAATTTTTTCGCATCTTCCCGAAATCGGGGAAAACTGGGAACAAATTCGTCTCATCTTCCCCCGGAATATTATTAATTTATAAATCCATTTCGCGAACTAAAATCGTGCTATGCTATTTGTCTACTTATATATTAATGGAATAAACTTGAGTATTTTACAGGAATTATTAAAACAAAGTTTGGTTAGGTATACATTTTTGTAATATAATAAAAATTGTATTTTCCATTTTGATAGTGTAGTTATTCTTTCACTTATTAGAAATTAACAGTTGTAACTAGCAACAATATGGAATAGACCGTTTTTTTTTTAAATATTAAAGTACCTACTCCCAGGTTTAAGTTGACATTCTAGACTACATTACAGTATGATAAAAACTATACTTATATAATATAATGCAACTTAAACCTTCGAGTACTATAATCTACTTAAGGCTGTTAAGGTCTTTGCGGTTTTTACTTGGTAATTTAGACGCATAAAATTAAAGAATTCATCTCAATTCCCTCTGCATTTTTCAGAAGCCATTATCATTTTAGATTCCTTTTTGAGATAAGAAAAGAATTACCGTTACGCTTTCTGTAATATTCTCAACATTTTCGAGTAAAAAACGACACGGCGATTATCCAGCTTATCCAGGTATTGAATAAGCAGAGACAAGTGGCGTTTGAAAAGGGACTTACTTCTTAATGCTCATTGGCATCGTTGTAACCTCTGGTTTTTAACCCCTGACGGAAAACGAGGTGTGTGCCTGTGTGTGCATGCGTGCGCGTGTATGTGTGTGTGTGTGTGTGTGTGTGTGTGTGTGTGTGTGTGTGTGTGTNGTGTGTGTGTGTGTGTATGTGCGTGCGTGCTTGTGTGTGTGTGTGTGTGTGTATGTGTGTGTGTGTGTGTGTTATTATTTGAAAGCTCGCGTCATCAAGATGGTTCTTAGCTATAGGCTATGTATTTCTAGGCGTTCAAGGTTAGCAGCTCAATTGCAGCTAATACTTAAGCATCAGAATTGTTTTACTCTTAAGTGTACGTGAGACCTAACAGTTGAAACACTTATTTTTCTGTTACAAGTAAGCTGGTCTTGAGATGGAGCTCGAAGATAGGAGGCATAATAAGATGATTCGACTTAACTAGATCTGTTCATATTTTTTGATGACAAGGACCAGATGAAAGCACTGGGATGTAGTTGAGGGGTAATAATTTAAAAATGGGATATTGTGTTTCGTAATCTTTGTAGTTTATCTAACGCCAATCGAAGAGAGAGGTGTTGAAAGTTAAAGGTGTGTCAGTGTGTCAGTCAAATCTGGATTATTAGTGCAAGTGAATAGTATCACCATAGTAACTATCTTTACTATGGTATTACCATACAGTACTACTATATATATTATGCGCGTCGGCTATATTCGTCAAGCTTCGGAAATCCGAATATATTTTAAAGATATAGAGTTGTTGTTTGGGGTTTTGGCGCCATCGAGAGAAAAGATGGTCGAAGTTTTTTCATAATTATTAAATTTCGTGTTGATATTGAGTGAAATTAGTCAATTTTGGTGGCATTTTGTACAATTTTGTTCAGTGAAAGTGCACAAATGAAATAATCACTAAGAAATTAGCGTATCGTGTATTTCCTCTATGCCGCTAAATCTCATTCATGAGCTTGAGTAAACAGGCCACCGCTTTACCCAAGAGCCTGACATGACTTCCTGACGACTTATGACTGATGACTAATTAAAGTTAATTGAAATTGATATAAAATTTGATCCAAATTTCTATTTGACTAATGGCTAAATACTAACGTGATGGCCAAAACCTAAAGAAAGAAAGAAGAAAAGTTGTTGTTACATATTTAATAATTTCGCTTAAATTTGGATTAGGTCAGCGAATTTAAAAACAAAAGTATAAAGTGTAAAGCCGGAGCGCATAATTTAAATAGTTACTAATATTGTACTCTAATTGGCCCGTAAAAGAAGGCTTAAAAGCATATACTTTGTTTTCAGACTGCTCCAACTGTTATGAGTGTCGAGATGAATTATTTCGATTGGAACGTTTCATACCCAGCAGTAACACTATGCCCACTCTATAAATTGGATGTTGAAGCTTTTACCAGGCTAGTGAAGTAAGTATAGGTACTCAAGTAATTATTTAATCAATTAAGTACCTACTATAATTTCCACCAGCATTTTGTGAAGTTTCATAATAATGATTGTTAAAAGTGAAACAAAAATAATAAGTATACAAGAGATTTTTAATAAATAATAAAAATTTGAGAGGTATCTGTACCTTGTACCTGGATGTACCTGGATGAAACAAAGTTCCATTATTATTATTTATTATGTACAAAAAACCTGTATACACTCAACAAAAATAATCGTCGCGACACCAGATTGTTCAATGCAAAATAAAAAATGAAAATATCTGGCTTGCTTTCTATAAGAGAGAGAGACTGAGAGAGAGAGAGAGAGAGAGAGAGAGAGAGAGAGAGAAACATGCGCACGCCGTACAGCTTACAATAGCTTACTATAGCAAAAAGTGTCGTTACAACTTTTTGTGAGAATTTTACCGTCTAGCCCCCTTTCACAACGCGCCATAAGGAACTTCGTTCCAATAACCCTAAACTAAGCAAGTGATACGATTGTCCCCGTGTTGGTCTGGACTCCTTTGCAGAAAAGACCATCTGCCTTCCTGCCAGGCAGCTCGTAAAAGGTGAGCATAGGCGTCACTAGCACCGTGACATCTGACTAGATGGTAGAGTTTTGCAGGGACTCGCCCGGATTGGTACCACCGCCTTACCTATTCCTGCCGTCATAACGTCAGTACTTGGCATTGACGTATTGCGGTTCAGAGGACAAGGTAGTTACTTACTTTTGCTCGAGGCCTAACATCCTAGTTCAGGTTGGTAACGCACAATTAAAAACCTTTGGCGTCTCTAGGCGCGTAAAATTCTTCCGTGAAGTCCGTCTGCATGTTTGTCTACCACTACATATCGTAAAAAAATGTATTATATTAAAGCTACATTAACATATCAGTCAACGATACTAATATAAGAAAACATTGATACTCTGGGGTGGGAGTCTCGACATTACTTTGCGACCGATTTCGGTCGATAAAGCTTAACAACGAAGTGTTAACGATTTTTAATAGTTTCTACAATAGTTCTTAGCGAATTGTGTTACAGTTATAGCTATTTGAACTGTCAAATTAACGTTGTAGTTTACAGCATAGACAAGCATATTTGTTAGCCCGTGAAGTACGCAACCAAAGAGTATTTATATTCTTTTGTTTAGAATTACCATTAAAAACAATTTAAATGGTCAAACATCTTGAAATTCTTCCAAAAACCTTACAATATTAAACAATTATCCTAACTTCTAAGCATATTTAGCGTGAGATTTGGTTGTAACTTGAACATCTCCAACGAATGTTCAATGGGAATTTTGAGGATTATACTATTCGCTTATATACTTACTTGATTTTTTTATATACCGTATAAAATAAATAAGTGCCAGTGTAAATAGTCTTTCACACCGGGCTAGAAACCGAAATTTTCAGGAACCATGGTTCATAGTACTTACTTATAAGGACTAATGAACTTCATTACATTTGTACATCCCAAACGTAATATTATCTTAGTACAGTTACCTTTTACTTTGTAGCATGAATGAAAAAAACAGTTTTCTTGAAATAAAATAAAAATACAGATAAAACAACGCTCAGTTTTAATAGTCTAATTTTTAAGTTGAAGTCCGGAATGTTCAGGAACGTATAAACATACCTAAAGGTACATACACATCTAAAACGAGCTTGTGAACTTTATTTTATATACAAAACATATAATAATATGTATTGAATGTAATAACATGTGGTAACATTATGAATCTGATAGTTTGTCAGTTTATTGAGATTTCATGACAATTGGATCAAATCCAATCCAAAACGAAATATTGGTTACTTTATTTAAAAAAGAATGTACCACCAATTAGCAATGGTAGTTAGAGTTTATTAGGAAGAATCTATTGCTATGAAGTAAAGTTAATAAAACCGCTGGTCCCAGCTAATTACTTATATTTAGTTTTACAATGAAATACAAAACAACAGAAATTGCCTTTTATTGCTATTTTATACTTCATTTACAAGCAGAATACATGAACAAGATTTCTACAATCACAAGATGATTTGCACTGATTTTAGGAAATTCGATCGTAAAAGGGTGTTTTAGCGATATAATAGTTTGTGCCTTATTATGCAGATATAATTCATAGTTTTTATGAATAAAATTTGAGTAAATACTCCATGAATGACAACGACAAGCTATCGACTGTCAAAAATTCTAAAATACACGCTTGCACTAGCAACGTTTACGACAAATGCAAGTCTAGACTTATCAATTAACGTGAAATATGTTAAGGCCCCATACTTAGTCAGCCAGAAGAGCCAATCAGCGCACTCCCCCGTTCCAAGATTACTATGAAATATTGCGCTCTAAAGTAAATGTCT
The DNA here is from genome assembly GCA_002245475.1 of Calephelis virginiensis. Lineage (NCBI taxonomy): Eukaryota > Metazoa > Arthropoda > Insecta > Lepidoptera > Riodinidae > Calephelis > Calephelis virginiensis. Next base: position 10,317 of record NJDC01005539.1, read on the forward strand.
TAAGCGCCAAATCACTATTTTTGACACTATAAAAGTAATTTCAAAAAAATATAAAAACTGAAACAGTTATCTTTTAGGTGTAATCATAGATTTAGTATGTACTAGATAAAAAAAGTCAGTTAAAAAGCGAAACCAAAAAAATATGCGTGATTGTGAGTAAATTGTTTATGTATGAGTTAAAGAAAGGGTTGTTAAAAAGGTCACGTACGTTATCGATATCGATAAATTAACAAACTATAAGTAAATTAGCATCTTTTCTTTACCCTCATCTATTATGATATAAACAATATCAAATTTTATGTTGTATGACTATTAGGACATTATATTCGTGAAATATTGGCTTTATGCATCACTAGCATAGTGACTAATAGATGGTAAATTTGTACGCGAAGCCTGTCTTTTAGGGTCACCATCTTTGTCTTTGTCGGCCGAAACAGCAATGTTATTCATTATCATGT
>NJDC01005539.1:26328-38725 GCA_002245475.1 Calephelis virginiensis
TTCTCAATCAAGTTTACTACCATGCGACAAATGAAATGGCCTTTTTTAGATTTATGATCCTGCTATTTCTATCGACTCCACTTACATGCATTATTTAAGAGTAGCATGGCAAAGTCTAATGCACCCGTAACACTGTGGGCCAAGATGTAGAGCCAGTATGACGGATCCTAAAGTGTCATTAAATCGATCACCAACATACCTCCAAGAAGGCCAACATCTTAGTGCAATAATATTCTGCAGCTATACAGTTTACAAAATCCAATTAGTAAGTTGGATTTAAATTAGCTGCTTTGGTTTTTATAATATCTACTATTTTTTCCAGTGAGAATCGGAGGTGTGATCAACTTGTGTGTCGGAAGTTCAATAATTTCGTTGATGGAATTGTGTATAACCATCATCAAAGTTATCATCTATGGAGTATTGAATATTTTACAAAGACATTGATATAAAAAGTAATTTATTTATAACACTGATAATTTATCTGCGGATATGGGCGTGAAGATACTTTTTTCTTTCTTTTAAAGAATATTTACATCCTAAAGCGCCAAGGAGGTAGATTAAAATTCAGTTTATATGTCAGTGTATATAATATGGCTTCTTATTTTGGTTTTCTAAGCATACAAACAATTGGGCAGTTATTTAAAATCTAATTTTGAAAAAAAGATTGTAGTTTGCGAAAAGCCAAGAGATTTATGAAAACCTTTACACATACATGAATCACATTTACAATGTTTGATTATGTATTTTGTAACATTGTTAAGTATATCAATACATTAATGTAATCTTAATATACTTACAACCCGTAGGTATTAACTGTGCACCTCGCACTGTGACGGCATTTTTTATTTTCAATCATCAAAAGATCGGTTTGATAACTGTTACAAAGAGGGTATCGCTCTTGAGCGCTTGCGGATAATGCAGCGGAAGGGGGGTCGCATTCCAGCGGACGTGCACAGTTGGCGAGTACGAATTGTATCAATATTAAGAAATAGCTTATGTTTAAGATTGTAATATGTAATAGCAAAATTTATTGTTGTTATTAACGCAACGCGTCCTCGTCTGGTTCACTTACTCACTTTTGAACTTGATTCATCGAAAATGCTACATAATAATGCAAAATTATTATGCTACTTTTAGAAGGCTTAAAGAAATATAGACTGTTGCTTAAATATTCTTTTATTGCAAAAAAATACAATAGATATGTTCGATATTTCCGTCTCGTTTCGTCAATATATCTGCAAAACAAAAAAAAAAGAAATTAGTCAAACCTATATCCACCAAAAAATATTAAGTCGATGTAAACACACATCGACGAACAACTTGATCGATTTATTTAAGGCAAACAAGCAGACTTGTTTCATGAAAAACACTCAACCACGGTAATGTAATACACAGTATTATTTCATTTATTATCTTCATACAAACACGCGAAAACGTGTCTCGGGTTCATTATTGCTTTGTTTTTAAGTTTTACTTGAGGATGGATGGATTTTTATGAAATTTGGTAATCAAAAACACCAAATCCATTTTTATTGGATATTTATTATATATTTAACGATTTTATTTGTTCAAAAAAAGTTATGATGAAAAAATTAGAAAAAAAATCAAATAAGCAGAGTTGTAACAATGAAGGAAGTAGCCCTATCTCTTGTTGACAGCCTTGGCGCACCTAACGCCGAAGGTATTTAATCCAAAAAAAGGGCCGAATAAAATACCGTATATTACATTACAGCGACTCAACGCTTATAAGTCTCCAAAGCACAGAATAAGTTAATAGTACTAACATACAGAAGACGCACTGAATATTAAGACGTGTAGCAAAGGGTCATAATGCGCTGAGCGAGTAGACGCGATTTACTTCAAATAAATGTCAAATTCGAATTGATTTTGACATGAGACTCTTCAAGCGGAACGCAAGTACAGAATGAGACCCTCCTGCCCAAACATAAAAGTTATACCTAACCTGAGTCTGAGTCGTAAAGGATATTGATTAATGTTCATCGAGTATTTATGGCAAAGTCAAGCATTATCTTCAAAAAAAATGTGTTAGTGTGTATCTGAGCAAGCCGTCAACTTAGACTTAGTACCACTTACGGCCAACTTCAATATGACCTATTTACGGTTAGAGATAGGCCAACTAGAGTTTTATTGCTAAGACATTTTTTTATTTGTTGAAAAATAGCAGTGGTTGTCTGGTTACTGATCTGAAGTAGCCCTAACATTTCTATTAGGTTATTGAAATTGATAATATTGAAAGGTTATTGAAATTGGCTATCAGTCAGTCATTTTGACGGTTGAGACATCTTAGTTTACCTTATACCTGCGCTCACACTACAACTAAAGGTTGAGTGATATCAAGGTCTATAATTTTTCTAAAAATTTGCCTGTCTGATGAAAAAGAATATTTGAAGTCTATCTTTTACATCTAGGGACTAGTGCGTCCAAACCAAGACTTTTCTTATTTATTCTATATTAGTATGAGTACATTTTTCATACATGAGTTATACAGGCATCTTCGTACTTAAAATGAGTGTCTCAACTACTGAGTTTATAACTATAAATTAAAACTATTAATTATCAAAGTCGATAAAATTAATAATTTTGATTTAGTCTTGATTCTTTCTTACCTTCTTAGATTTCCGATATTTCTTGATATCCTTACAGTTGAATTTCAAGGTTATCACAATACATTAACTATACTTTATTGAAGATCCTATAAAAATAAATCATTTAAATATCCTGCCTGGAAAGAAACATAGACGTTAATGTTAGAACAGACTTATCTTATAATCTTAGTATGAAGATTGCGCTTTCCAATTGATAAGTCGAAATCTGGTCCCGATAAAAAGGTATAAATAAATATTCCATGGACAGATTACACTAATTGATCTAACCCCAAAGTAAGCAAATTTTATTCTTGTGTTACAAGTGTTAGTCAACGATACTACCTAGTACATACAAATGCTTAATACTGAATTCAATTTAGTTTGAATTGCGTAGAAATGTCTTTCTGTGTTTCCTTCCGCTAAGTTTCAACTTCAGACTTCGCGTCAAAGCTTAAGACATTGCTCATCACATTGATGCGAGGCGGTCTACTCCGAATTTGTGTGATTTCGAAGACATTTGTTACATTGCACAATACCTTTGTAGAACCTGTTACCAAGTGCGATAGTAACGGATACGACTTAGGAATCTTGAAGAAAAGAGCGTACACATTCCTAAAAGGTGGGCCACGCATCTGTGATACTCCGTATAAGCGTATGGATGACCAAGTAGTGAACTTCCTGCTCCATGGAGATCTGTGCTACAAACATTGGTCACAGCTAGGGAAGATGATTAAGAAAGATGTAAAGAAAGAGGCTAATATTCAAATGCGAAGAAGACCAATGTAATAGGATTTGAAAGAGACGTAGCCAGAACGAATGTAAGAGTTTTAGTTGACGGGGTAGTACTGGAACCACTGAATGAAATTGTAAATCTTGGAAGGGATTTTGGCAGGGATAGAAGGTATGCCACAAAAAACGTAGAAAGGAGAGTGTGTGCAAGGAATATTGCAAATGGAGAGCTGGGTAAGCCATTTCAAAGCGAAGTTTTGAGTCAAGATGCTAGACTCGGTTTGCATCATTTTGAGCTTGTCCCAAAAAACGGCAAGACATTGATGCGGCCGAAATGAGAGCGCTACGAAAAATCTGTAGTAAAACGCTCGCTAATCGCAGTTGTAACAGATCCGAGACAGAGTGGTATTGAAAGAAAGAGTTGGTGTGATAAAGGAGATGCTGACAGAGAAGAATGACATGAAAGATTGGCAAAGCAGAAATTAAATGTATACGTGGATGGATGTGGTCTCCTGGTAACTAGCCCGGGGAGTTAGGTAAACGTCAACGTTAAGGTTGACGTTATTTTTTTCTTTATTTGTTGGCCACAGCATTAGCATTGGCCATGGGTCAAATTGAAATTTGTATCAAGTTACTGGATTTTGTTGAAATCAGTCATTCATAGTCAAAAAATGTTATTTCTGGGTCTTGAGTAAAGCGGTGGCATCCTTACTCAAGCTCAATAACACTTTTCGGGATCTAGATACACGATACACAAATTTCTTCATGATTATTTCATTTGTGCACTTTACCTGAACAAAACTGTACATAATTCACTAATTTCACTCAATACGAACACGAAATTCAATAATAACGAAAAACCTACGATCTTTTTTCTCCATGATGTCAAAAAATAATATCGACATTCCATGATCGTTTCACCAGGGTTTCGTCAGAGAATAGTGTCAAGAGTCTCCGAAACTAGCATGTCTGTATAAAAATGGGTAATGGAATGATGTCAGCTTTACGTCCAGATTTTATTAGAAAAGGATTACGCTTTACACTTATACTAAAATATATATTAAGTTAAATAAAAAAACTTACGATTGTAATTCTCGTTAACTTGAACACCTTCACAGCTCATAGCCTCATACATAGCATCCTGCTAAGATACATTTTTAAGTGCCCTGTATTTTTCATCTGAAAATTCCATAAATCTGATAACAATTACGCATATAAAAATTCCACTACTTCGCATAAAATGAATTAGCAAAAAATTAATAATTCGTACTACCCAATTTTCGCAGCATCAATCACAATTATTATAGAAATTTGAATAAAAAAGTAATAGTGAACAGACCAATCGACCTGTTACCCAGCAGAAATATTACAAAACATAAGATTCTTTAAGAAAAGAGTTCGTAGCAGAGCATAAACTGCAGCATCCATACCAACCATTCAGCACATATGAAACTGAATTGAAACTTACCATATCACAAACGTTAATGAGGCCCTCAAGTAAAATTGAAATCTTCGAAAAGGGACGCACAATTATACGGGCTTAATTTTTCGGTTACCCAAAATATTGGTGATCAAAAGTGTATTTACGTACAAAGATGATTACATAATTCTTTTACTCAACTTGCCAAGATTTCGACTCACTCATAATACAGTTTTCTTCGTAACAGTTCGAGCAAATGAGAACAAGTACAACTCAATGAATCGTAGCCGTCACACACACAAAAATCCAGTGAATCATAGCAAAAATTCGGATTTGGTTAAACTTTTCCATTCAAGGCACCATAAAGTCGCTGTACATTTGAAGATGATGAAAAATTGAAAGTCTTCTGTAACTCGCGCTTTAGCACAGGATTTCCAAGAAGCGGAAATTTTATGGACGATTGCATAATTTTCAACCACCACGATGCGATAAAATTTTCACCACGATGATAGTTTCAAAAGCAGTAAGATACTTTTTTGTGATATTTTGCGTGTCCAAACATGTCCTAAATTAAAACAACTAACAGAAGCACCTTTCAGTGGCACGCTAGCGCACATGGCTTGAATTGTACACAATAATATGAAAAAAAGATGACAAGATAATAAAACAAGTAAGTCATTCTTTGCAACAAATTATTTTCTGGTTTCAGTGTCTGAAAATTCTTTATACATCTTTATATATTGAATAATATTTTTAAACCAATCTTTTTAATCCTCCTTCCTTTAATATACTTATTATAAAAACAATTTTAAATGAGTTACAAAGTATGTCCAATATTGAAATGTAAATTTACGATTGGACATATCATGGTTAATGATAACACAAGTCTTAATGGAAAGTAAAACCCATCGAGAATAATAATGACGGATACCAGTGACTAGTGATGACATCCTATTATTTCGATGGCATGATAATTAATGTTACAAAAAATGACTTCATACAACTGAATACAAAGTTTTGCACACACGACTTAAATCAATGTTAAATGCGGACAAATCACTTCCCCAATGTGTAATGAAATACAGTAGATTATATGGTCCAATCTGATTCGCAGCTTTGTCGACTCCAGAAATTTCGTTCCTTCCAAACCATAATTCTGAGCCAATATTGACTGTGTTCGAATGTTTAATGCGCCTTTTAATTTACCCCAACTACCCGTCGACTTTTCTAGTCCGAGCATTTCTTTTATTAAATACACCATGTAGCGCCATAAACTCTGCTCTCCAAAAGATCAATCAGATGTAATGAGTGAAATGAAGAAACTGTGACAGCGGACGAGAACTGGCTCAGGCGAAACTTTACCTAACACCAGGCTGGCTTTTAGAAGTGACATTGTCATAAGATTGAAAGCCTATTAACGGATCACGCGACATACATATATAAATTTTGATGCCTACCCCAACAGACGGTTTACTGTGAAGTTAAGAGTAGCTAACAAAACCTTGTATTCAAGCAAAATTGATTATATTTTACCATAACAGAGCAGGTTCTCGAAAATAGAGCATTATTAATTAAAAAATATACAAGAAATGTTTTATCATTGTTAAGTATCCTCAACCATACAACTCTTTAATAAAATGGAGAAACATCTCAATAATTTATCTGACAATTTGAACACAGCATTTTATTCATAACCCGCCACCATGACCATCTCATACTTGGAGAACTGTTTACAATAGGTTTACAGGATCTTTCTGCCTCGCATAAACGTACGATTGTGATTATTTTTTGCAATGCAAAGTCGTCAGATTACCAAGTCCGTTAAAACGAAATGTGCTACGATTGTGATTATTTCTGCTCAATCCAAAGTCGTTAGATTACCAATTCATGAGATGTACTACGATTGTGATTATTTCTGCTCAATCCAAAGTCCTCAGATTACCAAGTTCATTGCAAAAATGAAATATATTGCGATGTCAATTATTTCTTCTAAATGAAAAGTCTAAAAGACTACCAAGTCCATATCAAAAAATGAGATGTATATCCACCATAAGAAGATTTCCTGTTTTGATATTATTACCGTCAAATAAGGATAACAAAGTTGAAGGATGAATCCAATAATTCCACACTTTTAATATTACTTTATTGATATTTCAACGAGAGGATCTACAATTTTACATTTTAAGAAACTCCTTAAATTCTACACTACTACAGCGAATCGCAATCATATGAAGAAAAAAGTCCAAAAGTAATAATATTTGTTAGTTTATTTAATAAGGAGTCGATAAGTTTGACACATACGGAAAATCGCACATAGTTATTTTTATAATATATCAAATATTAAAGTCCTTTTAACCACGACGCTGTAGAATCATTATTCATAAAATTAATATCCCGATGACTGAGATTGTATTTAAAATGTGACACTTATTCTAATCTAACCTAAATACAACTGTCAAAGATTTTTCTCAACTAAGAACAAGAAGCAAAATTCATTACTCAGCGTTGATAAGACGAAGACGAAAAGCTGTTTTCAGACCAAGAAATGAACTTGACATATTCCTGCAATCACAAAAAAACATACTTTACATGACTGACCTGAAAAATGTAAGAAATAACATTACAGAAACCAAAGACATCATTTCAGAAAAATATTGACACAAGGTAAAGACCAACGTTGTTAAGCCTACATATTATTTTCGAACATTATAAAATACTGCCTACAATGTTTTGCTACAAGTGTAGCAAGAATCAATATTTTAAACTTAGACGCTATAATTTGATCATTAACGCTATACCGCGCCTAAGGTTAAAATAAAGGGAAGTGAAAGAGAGACGGAAGGAAATATTGTCTGTTGTCTATGGTAACGCACTGTCAAATCGCCGTCATTGCTTTGTCTACCGCAAAGAAATAGGAATATATAAAGTGAAGAAGAATATATATAGCAAATTTAGTTGTATAAATACCGTTGGAATCAACATATAACTTAACAACATCTCTTTGTCTTTTTTAACAAATGTTGATATTATGCACAGCGAAAGAGATAACGACATTTTTGTCTATGCTCATTTTGGCTTCGATTTAAAGTAAAGTCATGGCAGTTCTCATGCTTGCCAAGAACGCAATATTTAGTGTTAAATTTTATAGTGATGTATGTACTACATTTTACAATTGTCGATATTTTATTTTACGTTTCCAGAAAATAATATTTGGACAAAATATGAATGGATACAATTGGCATTGAAAATGTTAATCACAGTCTATCATAATTAGAATGATTTAATTAAAGTGCCCACTTTAAAGTAGACAGTGGTTTGAATGTAATCTGATCACATTTTTTGTAATGATAATGAATCTTATAATTAATACAAAGAGTTAATTTATATCAATAATAAACATATTTGCACATCATAATCTAAAAAAAAATATAATGGTGAAAAGTAAATAAATATTTTCTTTCTTTTCGTTACATTTCCCTGTTTACAAGCCAATTGAGTAGCAGTTAGTAAGTAATTTGATTGTTGCAATTTCATTCGGTAGGTAAGTACTTACCTACCGAATGAAATTCTAATAGATATTTACCTTCTTAACTATCAAGCGTTACTAATAGATATATATATCGATATCGATACTTTATTCTGGGCAGCCTTTTAATGTCAGAATGGCAGCCATATTTTGTAGTCAATGGCAAGCTTTTTTCGTTAGTATTTCATGTGCATATATGTACTTAGAGGTCAATGGACTACCGTAATATTTATATACAAAAAATATATCACAAAAGGCGGGATATAGCTTGTCTTGATAAAGCTTTCATGAGGTAGTCTTTTCACTTTCTCATTTCCTTAAGGATAAGACATTTTTGTCACTTCGTAGTTTGTGTAAAAGTTTGAAGGTCATGATCGCTATTGTTAATCATTTGCGATTTTTTTTATATTTTACCGTTGGGTTTTTACGCTTGTACATTTTTTTGTTTATAATTGCTGTAGACTGTGAGCGATAATATCGGACTGAAAACGTCACCACGGGTACCAGCCGATACTTCCCTCCGCCTCGCAACGTGCCTACCTTGAGCGCGTTAGTGCGGTAACGGACAAACTATATTCACACAAAATATACGCAAGTCGAGCACATATCGCGGATAATCAGATTTTTTCGGTGCGCCCTTTTCTGTCTTTTCACATGCTTTGTTCTACGGGGCTGTAACCACAGCAGAAGTTGTAATATACTTACAGAAAACGCACTGATGTACAAACCGCAAACAGACTTAAATCTTAAAAAGTGTAGCAAAGCCTCATTTTACGATGAATGAGTAGACCAGATATCGTTAAAACTCGTGCATATCAATAAAAATTGAAACTTCAAACGTTGGTTGAGGCACATAAAGCTCTGAACGTAGCCATAACTATTATCAGGACGTAACGTCAGATATGGTTTTGACTTCAGATTCGTCAAGAGATACGTCGCCCAAATGTAAGTCAACTGAGGAGTGACACCTTGTCTCATTTTTTTCTATGTATCTTGCGCTTAACGTAAAACAGCTCAACACTATATATAAATATATCAACTCAACACTACCGTCTACACTGGCAATACCTATAGATTTTGTCTCACAAATGATCTTCCATCAAAACATGTATCTATCTTACTAGTAAAATAGTGAGACTCTTAAGACATTTACGTTAAAAAAATAGTGACGACATCTAGCAATGTCCCGACCAATTTAATTGCAGAATGCTTGACTTTCTGCATTTTAATTAGTGGGGGCTATATTAATAATTATGCTTTAAATCAAAATAAGGCGAAGGCGTCCATTTATCAGATTCAGTGTTGATTCTTGATAAAACCGAAAGATATGAAGTTACTTTTTTACAAAAGCATAACAATCTTATAAGATAATATCTGGACGAGATTAAACACCACATGCTTCTCTTCTAAGATATAGCTAACAGTAAACAATCCACGAATTGGTTCACGAATTGCACTTATATGCAAAATAACTCTGTTAAACTACTACCGGCCAATGAAACGCCTGACTCAACAAACACTGAGTCGTATGTACTTCCGAGTCGCTAGGGTCAATATAAAAAAAACTGATCACATATGAATAAACCAAAAAACCATTGGTACTATAAACATTTTTACATAGAAGATGGGAATAAAACCAGTGATGTCGATTAAGAGACCATTTCAAAACTATATACTTTACCAATCGAGGATGCCAGGTCGAATAATATCCAAGCCCTATTCACATAATAAATGAACCACGACGTCGTGAACTTAAAATTATAGTTAAATTGTTAAACGATCGTAGCGAAGGCCTAGTAGCCAATCTCTGACGGATGCCAGGGCAACCCTTACTCCTACTGCCAATCAAGACGTCGACGCACATATCTTACTAAAAAAGCTATCAAGAGATGACTGGGCAAAGGTTGTTGAGAAGACTAAAAATCTGATTGTGGAACATTTTGGCCGAGATATTTGAATTGATTCTGTTATTGATAATAATACATGGAGGCGAAGATGATGATGAAGACACCACCTCCTCAAGCAAATCGGAGTCTGATTAATAATCTGTACGCACATTCAATTAAATGTACTTTATTGCATAGAAATACAGATTGTAACTTTGTAACAAAGAATAAATGAAACAATTTTGTTATATTAATATTACCCTTTTTTGGTTTCCACTTAAATAACTAAAACCTAAATTTTAAATGATTCCGCCAATTTCAAACGAAAATAATCGTAAAAATAACGCGGCGGTTCATTTTGGAGGAACGGTAGCGAACTCAGTGTTATGTTGTGCCCATCACTAGTCGTGACTAACTGATAGGTGTCAGGAGTGCATTCTCTGAACGGCCGAAATATACAAAATTTATCACAATGCTGCAAAAACATTCACCCAGATTCCACAATACACACACATAGGTAAACCTTAAAATGCAATTAAGCTTACTGTAATAATTAGTAATACAGTCCTTGCTTACTGTACTTTAAATTCGTGTAACGTGTTATCTTTATATTAATACGTGATGCTAAAACTTTGGAACCATTTTTACGAAAATTGCGCGGACGGAGGAGCATAAAATTTGGCACACTTATAGTTTATGTGTAGGAGAAGTGCAAAACGCTGATGTTTTTCAATAATAATGCTTATAAAGTACATTGAATCAATAAATAAAACATTACCCATACCACCATGCATTTGACACACACAAACGAATATATTGATGATAACGATAAAAGATCACAGATGGCGCACTAAAAAGTTTAGAAACAAAGTAGTTGGCCTTGAGAAATGAAGATGGCGTTCTTATCAACAAGAGATTAAAATTTAATATGGTCGAATTTCGACCAATGGGCGACCACTAGTAAAACTAATAATACAGTAATATCCTCCTTTACGCGAGAGATGAGTTCAGGAAGAAATCGTGTAAAGCGAATTTCGCGTATATCGGGGTCTTTTAATCAAGTACCAAATTTAGAATCAAACCGCTTTTATTAGAAAATTTATAACATTAACAATTAACATTCTTTAGGAAATTACAATGAAACCCATGTATTTGACATTAAAAAAATATAAACGTATTTTTAGTGGTCTATATTTTGTAGACTTTTTATACATATATAGGTACTCAAAACATACAAATAATGTGACAGTATTTGAAGTTAGATAAATGATAACTAAGCGATATGATGGTTCTTTTTTTTCGAATAAACAAAAACAATCAGTCGAATTAATATCCTCCAGAGTCTGGGGTCGGTTAAAAATTAACTATTACTCAAATAAATATCTCCTTGTTGGTCTCTGAACATGTTACACGAATTTATCTAAAGCCAATTAAATATTTCCTTTTAAGTGTGTTACTCAACGGCCCTCAAATGGCGAATTCTTTAAAATAAAACAAATTATGTTAAAAATTACCTTTGCTCCCATTTGAACTTAGAAGAAACGAACATCAATAGTCCTGCCATCAATTCGAGTTCTGTCAAACATTTCTGATAAAACATTTTAGGAAACTATTACATAGGTACTGTATTATATAAAATGAAAAAATATATAGCAACATCAGAGGTAAGGAAGATAAGTAAGATGTGATGTACGAGTGTGTAAGTGTTTCCGTGTGTGACGCGTGTACATACGTGTGAGCGCGTGTGAATGCGTGTGATGCGTGTAAATACGTGTGAGTGCGTGTAAATGCGTGTGAGCGCGTGTTAATGCGTGAGCAAATGCGTGCGAGTGTGAATGGTTGTAAGTGCGTCCGTGTGCATGCTTAGCGCGTGTGTATTTGTATTTATTAAATTAAAAAATACAAAACCTCGTGCCTAAGAATTAATCGCCAACATGACTTATTTCTTTTTAAAAAAATACTTAAACTACTTTCGCGCTGGTAGCTTAAAATGAAAAATGTATTCCGGTAATGACATAAAACGTTTTGTTAGGAATACATTTTTTTTAATGTTTAATTTGTGAATTTTATTTATTTTTTCTGTTTTATTAATTGCTGTATACAAGATAAACCGTATGAGGTATGTCAGTAAGTAGTGTACATTTTCAAAACCATGAAAATCACACTCAACCAGTAACCTGTTAAATGACTGACAATACGAATATGTAATTAAATACAACAATATATGTAT
>NJDC01005539.1:54615-86510 GCA_002245475.1 Calephelis virginiensis
TATAAAAATAGAAAAGACTGAAGAATCTACAGGTACGAAAGTTAGCTATAAGACATCATACGTACAAGAAGAATTTAAAGAAGTCAAATTACAAAGCCAAAGACGAGCCAAACATTAAAACGATTGTATACCGCAAGAATACCTTTAGCAGAAAGAAAGAAAGAAGACTTGAAATCTCTTATTAGACAACGTGCTATACCACTTTACTATGCTTCTTCTTTTTATAATAGTATTATTATGTAACTTATGTAAGTCCTCTCCATATATGATATATTTTTAGACTTATTATTATAATGTTAATTTTGATCTCTTTTTAATATAATTTTTATACTGTTTACGTTTTACGTTACCAAACAAGTTTTGTAGAAGTTTTACTGGCATGAATTGCCGATATTTTTATTACTTTGTTTTAGTTTGATGTTAAAATTAAGAAGGTTTATGTATGTGACATTTTTCTGTGATTAAACGTATAGATTTAAGTATAATTATTATACTAGACGTGAAACGTTAAGTTACCTACTTATGTAGATTTAAACGGCATTAGCCTTGTTACCTGTTTTGATTTTTGAATTTACGTTAACCTATCTTAATAAACAATGAGAAAAGTGTCTTAAAGAACTTAATAAAAGTGCCAATGTTCCTATTTTTTAATAAAAAATACAGAGTTTTGTAATACATAAATTATTCTTTTATTTAAAACCATTTCTAATTTACCTACTATCTAATTTTAGTGACGTTAGTTCGGTGAAGTTGTAAAAATCGCAAGATTAGCAACAAGTTAGTCATTCAAAAAAAAAAAAAAGACGTTATTTCATAATCTGAAGGTTTAGTGCCGTTATTCCTAATTTGGAGCCATATCACAAAATAAATAAATTACGAATGATAGTGACACTAAATGAAATTTTCAAAAAATACCGTGTTCTAAAGGGGTTGAAATCAAATTAGTATGCCGATCTTAAAACTGACTTTGTTTCCTATAAATACTAAATACTGCTGAAAACCGGACTTAAAAATCTTCATTTAAGCCAAAATTGCATTCTTCGAATATTTTGGAATTTTGATCGCTTATTACTCAAAAGTATCTTTTTTGTGTAGTGACGTTGTCGTTATCAAGGTGCGATATATGTCTATCTTCACTACATAGTATGAACAAAGTTGCTTCCTCTGTCCCTTTGTTTGCTTAAATCTACAAAACTACGAAACTGATTTTGATGTGGTTTTTTTTTTTTAATAGATAAAGTGATTGAAGAGGAAGGTTTATATGTATATAAAGAAAATTATAATTCTCTTTCGAATTCTCATCATTCAAATTGAGAAAAAGAATAAATTATGGTCTTCAAAAACATGGCGTTTCGTGTCATAAAAGAAAACTTAAAGTAAAACTTGTAAAAATTATTTAAAAGGATTATTAATAAAGAAACAGACACCGTAGCTAATAACATTAAATGTCGTTTCTTTTTTTACAGGTATGTAAATATTTCTCGATAAAAAAAATATTTCATATAAAATTGTAAATTCTGTTGTTTTACTGATAAAATTTTACTGATAAAATAACCGTAATAAATCTTTTTTTACAGAGAAACTCAATTGTGTTTTATTGACGGTGTCGAATAAGTCGCAACATATCATAAAAAAACCTTATAAAACGACATTTTTGTCACATAATGGAGAAGTTGAAATTTACTTTTCAAGTTAAGCCAACAGTAGACGGAAAGTCAAACTGTATCGCCATAACCTCAATAAGCACACAAGATGACAAGGTTTTTCTTATTCCTGAAGAGCATCAAGCGATATCATTTCACAAACATATTCAAGCTACGAAAACTTATGCTATAGTGAAAAATACATTAAAAAAACGATGTCAAACTAGAAACGTTTGGCTAAAGATGGCACAGGATATATTACAAACATATGTTGATGAGGATAACAACATGGTTTTTTTGGACCAATTACCCAAGAACAGTTGGCTAATGTGAGTAAAAAGTCTTCAGATGATCCGATAGTGAAAGTTTTAGAAAAATTAGTTGAAGATAAAAAGAACCAAGAAAAAACAAATATAAAGAAGTTAGCTGAGAGATTTGTGATAGAAAAATTTAACGGGAATAATTCAAATGCGTATCTCTGGATGGAAGTTTTTGAAAAAGAATGTGCAAGGTTCAATATCATAGAAGGGGAAGAAAAAATTGAAATTTTAAAACTATTTCATAACCGTGCGAAGCGGGGGCGGGGAAAAGTTTAGATGTTGTCACAAAAACGCGGCGAGAGCAATGAAGGTATAACTATGCAACATAAATCACATGTTTAGATGACTGGATGCTAAATACATACCGATACCCACTTTGTTTTCTCTTTTAAGTTACATAGATTTAGTTACAAAATGGATTTTTTTCTTTTATTTTCTTGTACTACACAATTGTATTACACACTATCCCCAATACAAATCTGAGCTGGGTTATCCAAGTATATCTTTCCTCATCTAATAATTATATTCTTGAATACATTCTAACTAGAACAGTGTGAATTTCATTGATATGCAGAAGCAAGACGTAAAACACATTTGGCTGACATATAGTAACACAGTCTAAGCGAGTCACAAGGACCTCAATTTAATGTAAAAAAAGTAATGGAATTTGGAATTCACAAAATTCCAAATAACTACCTCCTCTTGCTCAAAAACTCGAATGTTTCGCGCAGCTATTACAGATATAAAGATAGAAATTAAAAAGTAATGTACGAATATATTTGTACTGAATTCTTTTCTATAAAAATGTTTTGCAAATTGCTGATAGGCAATACATAACTTGTGTTACAAGAACACAATGGACCTTTTGAATATGCTCTAAGGGCTATCTATGCACCTAAAGGCCCATCACGTCATAGGTTAAAAGTGAAGAACTTCTCATCCAAGAATATGCAAATTAAGTTATTTACCTGAACAGCTTCTACAGGATGATCATATTCAATCACAGCGAAACCTCGGCTATTTCCATCTTTATCTATAGCTAAGTCAATGGTATGTACTTTGCCAGCCATTTTGAACACCTCTTTTATTTTTGCACGATCTGCTTTATAATCAAGCTGAAAACATTTACAATATTGAGTACTATCTCACAAGAAAGTTTTGATAATACCAGATTCTGTATATGATGTTATTCCCAATCTCCTTTGAAGAATATGTGAACTTCCTACCTAGGAAGCAGCTAAAAGATTGATGGTATTACACTTTTTTTGATTGTATGAAACTTAACACTCTGGATGCTGCAGACTTGTTAACATTGGTACAGCACTTGGTACAGCCATCTTAACTTTTCCTACCTTCATGCTGTAAGGTAGTGTAACCAATCAACTTACACAAGATCCTTAACATCTCAGCCTCAAATTGGGAAAGTACCATTATAACTTAGTTGTCCATGGGTGTTACGAATTTCTTACCACTAATGTATCCATGACCTTGTTTGTGATCCCATACTAAATCAAATCCATATATTTGCTTAGATTGTGAAATGAAATGAAATGAAAATTATTTATTTGCGGAATATGTGTGTTAAAAAGTTGTTATAAAGATATTTAAGAATACAACATATTCTACCACATTGTGGTGTGTGTGTGGTACTATGTGGTGTAATACAAAAAAAAAACAGCAGCTTACAGCCCAAACAATTTGAAATGTTGATGTTTATTTAATGCTTTCAAAAAATGATGGTACAGTAAAAAAAAGCATTTGAATCCAGCTTTTGATTCAAGTTGTTAAATTATTTAAAAGTTGCTGTTTACCCACTTCATTAGAATAGTAGAGTACGATTTTCATGCAAACTTTCATCTCCTGTTATAGTCTAGGAGATGATTTTCGCAAAAAAACTAGCCTATTTTTGAATGTAGATCTTAAGCTATATGCATTTCAAATTTTAACAAAATCGGTTCAGCAGTTAAGCTTTGTAAGAGCAACAGGCAGACCGACACTTTCGCATTATATTGTTATTATATTGTTAAAAAAAATATGGATTAAGAATGCTTAAATACTTACATTAGCCACAAACACCTTCTTAACTAATGGAGGCTGTACATTTATTGATTCTAAAAATGCAAGACTTAATCCGTAAGTATTAAAATTCTCTGGTTCTCGAGGTTTGTTCAATCCCCACCTTAAAAATATAGAATTGTAGCTCTAGAATCAACAACATGATAACAAATGTCTTTAGAAATTATGTGATTTAATCTAAATCTGAAAAAGCCATTGTATCCTAGTGTTTCAGGTGGCACTTAGTGATACAAACTTCAAACCTGCTAATCTGTTCTTTCTCTGCTAATCTAATGGAAGAAATTCAATCGCAATGCACACATGTAACAGTTTTAGCCTCTTTTTGCTTCTGTGGTCTAGCGGTTCAGTTGTTGACTTGACTGCATGAGGGCCCGGGTTCAATTCCTGGGTAGGGCAGCAAAAAGAAAATTTGGTTTTTCCAATTTTGTAATAGAAAAAACTTTGCTCGGGATTGGATATGTGCCCGGTTGGCGATAGGCTTGCCACCTAGTAGACTTAGTATCTTCGGCTAGTCGTGGGTGCCCTGGTTGTGCCTCTGCCTACCTCTTCGGGGATATGGACGTGAAGACATATATTTTTTAAAAGTACTAATTGTGTACAAAATTCTAAGTAGCATCAAATTTGTAGATCACATCGGGTGTTGTTATTAAATTGTAAATCTTGGATCTTAGCAAGTTGGCCACTGCTTGTATAGATTTTCTACACTAAAATACCGTGCCCTTAAATAAAATAAAAAACTATCCTATATGTTAATCAATACTGGTTAGCAGTTTTTGCATGAAGGAGTCATAACCAAACATACAAACTTTCGTGTTTATAATATTAATTAATTAATAGGATAGGATATGTACGCAATACACATAAAAACACTTCGACATTGGAATTTGGAACATAAAGTTATCTGTTATATTTCAACAAATTTCTTAAGATACATTGCTCAACTAGTTTACAATTGTCACAACGATATATCATTTCTATGAAGTTATAAGACTACTAGTAGAAGTTACACTCGTAAGAAAGAAATGATGTCATTTAAAAAAAATTTTGGTGACTCTCACCAATGTAATGGCTAACGGCCAATTTTAATAACCTATCTAAAAGAGAGTGCTATTTTAGATTAGTTACAACTTAGCAACAAAACTCTTACAGGTCTATCTCTATCTGTAAATAGTTTATTAATATTGGCCGTTAAAGAGCTTTCAGAAACTCTTGTGAAGTCAACTAATAATGTCGAAATGAGACAAGGGCCAGTACATTAAAGAGTCAGAGAATCAACAATATTTGGAAATGGCCACTTCTATATTAGGAGTGTAATCTCTAGTAGAAGTCCATAGCTTTGTGATCATTCCATATAATATGACAACATTACTTATTAATGACATATACAATCTATAACAACACAAGTGTGTCTTTACTTTGCATTCTTACAAAAATCAGTTTGAGTTTGCTATTACATACCCATCTTTATCATCTCTCATTCTGCCGCCACCACCAACTCCGCCTCCTCCACCTCCTGACCTCCCAGGATTTGCTCTATTTCTTTCATTACCTGAGGAGTTTTTACAAATTAAATACTATTATTTAAAATTGGGCTAAGCATAGAATTACATAATTTAGGGTGTAAAACCACCCATCACTCGATACTCAATATAATCTTGTTATTGAATTTACGAGTATTAGTCAGGCAGTTTGTAAGAAGCGATCACTACTAACAAGGCCACTGGAGCGGTGGTCAAGTAATCCAACACATTACCTATTCCTGACAGCATTATGTTCTGATTCAGAAGTTAATGTAGCTGGAAGACTTGTACAATTGAACTAATGCCTTGGCCACAAGACAGAAACACATCTATAACATCTATGGTGTCCATAGGCACAGTCATTATCTCTTACGATAAGAGCTGTGAGTCATGACAAATTCTGAAAATTACCGCCTTACCTTAGCATATATCTGTCTTCTATTAATTTCTTACATTCAGGAAATCTATCGGCTAGTTTGCCTTTTATAATACTCACATTTTCAACTTTATGATAAAACTTTTATTAGAACTATCTTAAAAGAATAATATTCCATAAATTAAATATGTACTCTTTAAAGATAATAGTAAGGAAAGTAGAAAGGAGGCAGTGATAAAAAGTGACCCACTTTGTTTCTATGCCTCCACTCATATAAAAAAAAGAACTTGCAGAATTCTTCCATGATCAAATCATGCAATTGATAAATGGTTACATGAGTAGTATAGTAGTTAGCTAATGGTTATTTCAGATAAAACATAAATACAGAAAACAGGTAGGTGTTTCAAAAGGAGAGAAAATTATTATTTAAAACATTACCAGTTTCTTCTTTCAGAACAAGTTTTCTACCATTAAGTTCATATCTATGCATAACAAATAAGGCCTTTTTCATAGCTTCTGAATTTGTAAATTCAACAACTCCACATCCCCTGGGCTTGCCATTGTCATCATTAAACAGTTCCACATAAGCCACATCTCCAACCTAAAAGTTGTAAAAACATTACAACTAATAACAATGGGTTACAAGTATCTAGAGATATAATAGCTACTAATATTAACTCTCACTCTTGCTTTTTTTATGTTTAGGTATTGGAAATTGGTTTTTATAGCCATAATCAAATGTTGTAATATACTCCATTGTTCTTTGTGTGCATTACATACTGATAGAAATATATAGATTAGAAACTATTAAAAACTTTAGACCTTCACTTGTAATTTGTTAAAGATTCTATAATAGTTTTTAATCTCCGATGGAAAAATAAGAGTGTTTGATGTGTGTTCATGTGTATGTGTGGCATCTCGACTCCCTAAACAAATGGAAATTTGATGACTGAAATGAGTCTTAGTTACATACTGGATAAGTTTGTTGACTGTTATTGAAAAAAAATAATTTTGTGACTATCCTTTGTATTCTACTTGAAGTTTACAGATGTTAACATACATCAATGAAAATCATTTAGACAGTGCTAACAGTTGGTAACATAAGGTTTTTCAGTATAGAAAAGCAAAATGCAAACCTTTCTATTCCTGCTGCCCAATGTTAATGCAAATTCAGTAAATTTCCTAAATTTCTAATGTATTTTCTCCTATGTATCAGTAACTAAAGACAACACACAAGTTGGGACAAGACCTGCTTGTTCCCATCTTGTAATAAAAATTATGTATCCTTCATTCCCTCTGACTCTAAAAAGTGCTTAGTATTATACTACATCTTGATAATAGGAAACATCTGATTTTTTTTTTAAATAAAAAAAACACCACTCATGTAATGAAAAGTGAGGTTGGAATCATAGGTAGTAATGTATACTATATACTAGAAAATACATATTCACTCTTGCTTTAAAGAAACCTAGGTTATATTTCTCCAGAAACAATGTTTTAAGAATACAGTTTACTTATTTGTGAGGAGATTGAAAGAAAATGTAGTGAATCTCATGATGTTGGTGACTACAAAATGTCTACTTATATTCTAGATATTTTTGGACAGTATAAGTAAAGAATGTTCTTAATGTAAAAATATTAGCTAAGTAATGCTCAGTTGTCAAGCAATTAATATTTTAAATTCTTAATATAATTGTTCATGCACTAATCTATCAAGATAATATTTTAAGGTGCCTTTTTATAAACTCATTAATAGACCAGAGACAAAAGCTAGTTATACTCTAGCTTTAATTAAGGATGAATATTCAGACAGAAATAACTTGAGAAGTTATATGAAACAGGAACAAGCAGTGTCAGTCTTTTTTCACTCACTCACTCAATCTTTCTTATACCTGTTTCTTGTTAGTATTAAATAATACAGGATTATCAAGGTTATCTTTTCTGTGGTCTGTGTTTGCTTTGACTCCATGAAGTCTCAGATCTATTTCTTATCGTGGGTGTCCTGTTGTACAGCAAGTAAATGAAATATCTGACCCACATTCAGAACTTTCAAGGTACAAATTAGATAATACATTTGTGTACTGCACCTCTGCTTACTTTTTCAGGAATATATGAGTTAATATACATTTACTTTATTCAAAGCATTACTTTTATGCAACATATGTCAGTCAGTCATATAGAGGACTCGGATCTAACCTGCAATCAACAGTACCAAATATCAACTACCAAATCACACATGTAGTATGAGGTAACAACTGAGCCTAACAATAAAACTTAACATAACTAAATCGTCGGAAATTCTTAGGTTTGTTGCTTATAATTTACAAGTTCCTCTAAAATACTGTTGTGACGAAATAATATTTTACCTTTTCCTTAAATAAATCCTTAAGTTCGGTCCAACGAAATTCATACGGTATGTTTGAAACAAATAAACGTCTTCCATCTGAGGCCCCTCTATCATTTGATCTATCTCGTGCTGCATCGGAAAATCTAGATGGTCTGTCTCCACGTCTTGAACGGTCTCTGTCTTTTTCTCTTTGGTTATCCATTATTTAAATCTTCTAAAAAGGAGCAAAATTGAAACAAGCAGATAACCAAACAAATTATAAACACTAAAATGCCGGCATGGCGGAATTCTCCTAAATAGTAAATTTAAATTAACAAACATCACTAAAATTGGGTTAAATATAACTAAATTTACCTATATTTGATAATTGAACTAATGTAACAAGTTACAGGTATGTTTCTATTAATTTGTTAACACTGTTGTTCACCAAAACATCACTTTTTCAAACACGCTTGTAACAAAATGGCGCCAGAAAATGGCTGCCTTTTTGATGATTGTTGTTTTTTTTTAAGTTAATTTGCCCCTTTCTGGGGCCGGCTAAGACCTTTAGGCCATGCTGCCACGTCTTCCGTAATAATAAATTCTTTTTCATATTAAAATTTTAAACTCATTTCTTCCGTTTCTTAACATATTGTCTTCCCCTTTTTAAAAGTCATTTCCTTCACTAAGATTAAGCTTATTTGAGTCCTTCAATACGTCTTTAGTTTTAATTTCTTGAAGTTTACATATTATGTTTCTCCGTTAATTTGATTTATAGTACCTTGAATTACGATTATTTTCACACAAATTATAAAACTAAAATTCTGAACACCAAAATCATCTTCTTTCATGTTGGCGCCAAAACTTCTACGACAGTGCAAAAAGTATTTTTAATATTCTTTTTTTTACCTCTATATTTTATACTAGTCTTATATTATGTAATAAACCCATATCTTAATATTTCATGTCTTTTTCTAGTTTCGTCTTCGAATTTCTTTCTTGTTCAGGCCTCTGCCTCTTCTGTCGTGATAAAACTCTACAATAGTCTTTCACTAGTATTTTATTATTATTATTATTTTATTTACTAAATCACATTTACACACAACTAAGTAATATTTACACTTTAATTAATTTACAAATTATACATTTTTACATTATATTACACATTTTTAGCTTAAAGATTGGAACCCTCGAAAAGCGCGCCTTCCCCCTCCGACCGTTCCCGCCAACCGCCTTGTTGTTTTTTAATTTTATCCCAGTCGGGGAAAGGCAAAAGATCTGTGTCCATACAGCCACGTCTTCCGTATTAATAAATATTTTTCTTGTTATATATTTTCAATTTATGTCTTCCGTATTAATTCTTTATTTCAGTCATTAGTCACTATTGACAAAGTCTTGTCTGGGTCTTGAGTAAAGCGGTGGTTTCGTTACACAAGCTCGTTTATGAGATTTGGCGGCAGCGAGGAAATTCACGATACACTAATTTCTTAATAGTGCACTTTCACTGAACAAAATTAAACTAATTCCCACCTAAATTAACCAGTTTTACTCACATTTTACACTAAATTCAATAATTGTGAAAAAATTACGACCATCTTCATTCACGATGGCGCCAAAACTCCCCTTTTCGATGAATTTGTTTGTTTATGGTTTTTAATTTTTTATACTTTCTTAAAAATCAAAAGCAAAAAGCATTGAATTTTTCAGCCTACGTTACCTACTATCAAGCATAAGGTTTACTTCACAAAATAAGCTGGAAACATTTCATCGGTCGCGACAAACAGACGCGGCTTAGATCTACCTAATACCCTATAACTGTGTATATACGGTCCGCAGACGTTTTCAGGTGACAAGTGATAAAAACATCCAGCATATCTTTCAGACGTTTGAAAGCTAAAGGCTATATCCGCGACTAACGTGTTTGCAAGACTCAGTATACTCTTATTATCTAAATACATATAAGTCGCAACTGTAAGCCACGTCCGCCAGCCTCGTCCGTCAGCCTTGTCCGAAATGTATTTAAAACTTTAATTAATTTAATATTTACATCAACCAATACCTATTGAATAACAGTTAAATACCGTACCATGATATTACATTAGTCTCTTAAATTAATGTAGATAATGAACAACAAGAAAAACTACAGCCATTGACGCATTAATTTGTTTTAAAATTTCTTTTAAATTGAAACGTATGAAAACCGAAAAAGCTATCTTAAAACTTTTTAATTGTTTCAAATCCTTCGATTTAAAATTGCCACTGTAGTCTCGCTGTCATGTGTTGTACTTGACTCCATAGTACCCTGGTCATCATAATTATTAAACCATAGAAGTCGAAAATATAACCTCTCACATTTTTAAAATTTGGTTAAACATATCAGCACTAATTTACTACTAATTGCATTTCATTATTTTGCAACGGTATTTGAAATCCTATTATACATGGAAAGTTATAACGTAATTAAATGAGTAAACAGTAAAATAATAAAAAAATGTGTAAAAACAAGTTATGTACTATCGATAGATAGACATCACTATTAGTATATAAGCCATAGACACAAGTGTCATTCTTTCCACGCACACTCTTATAAATATATATAATGTACTGTAGTGTTTTATCTGTATTCATGATTGTATTGCATATTATGTATATTTTTCGCTTACGATAGCCATGCAGGCGATCTCTGCAGATTTTTCAATTTATGAGTAGTTAAAAAATAAAGTTATGGAACAGGTGAAAGCAAATTCGCCTAGACTTTTTGTGTGCACTGCTATAGAAAACAAGGATGAAATAGAGGAGGTAATATGCGCTATTTCGCAGTATTTAACAAAGAACCATTTAGTCAGCCATATAAAATCATATTTTTCTTATTGTGACAGCAGCGGCGCTAGTGTTTCTTGGCGCGAAATACAAGTTTTAAACCAATGGTGAAAGTTTTATAATTGATAATAATTGCATATTTTGTTTCATTTACAGAGATATGAGAGGGCGTATACATACTTTCAATCTTTAGTAGCTGAGTGTAGTGAAAAAGAAGCACACGATGCCCTAAATAACGCCGTTTGTAAAAATCATGAAGAAGTCTCACTTGGTATGCTAATGTCCATCCTCACAGAACCTCATAATGCTACTAAATGTTACCGAGACCTTACTCTAGTTACTAGAGATGGCTTAACATGTGTGCTCAACAATTTGTCTAATTTAATTCTTGAAAGATATCTAAAATTCCATGATACAACCCGTAACCAGTTACTATGGCTTATAAAAGAAATGATAAGGAATGCAGTTATGGGCGTAGACAGTGTCTGTTGGAACCTAATGCGTTATGCATCTGGAGGAGATATAACACCTAAGAATATATATTTAGTAGAATCTCTATTGGACATTTATATTGACAATCGGGCTTGGTTAGATAAATTTCCAGTACTAGTATGTATGGTAGTATACACTTATTTAAGATTAATAGAAGATCATAATATACCACAACTTCAAGCTCTAAGACAAAAGGAGGTTAATTTTGTAATTACCTTAATTAGAGAACATTTTAATGAAATTTTGACATTGGGTCGAGATTTAGTGCGCCTGTTACAAAATGTTGCCAGAATACAAGAATTTAATCAACTATGGCAAGATATACTATTGAACCCAAAAACACTTTCACCTACTTTTACAAATGTAATGCAATTGCTCCAAACAAGGACATCTCGGAGATATTTACAATCTCGATTAACTCCCGACATGGAGAGAAAGTTGGTATTCTTAACATCTCAAGTAAGATTTGGTCACCATAAAAAATATCAAGAATGGTTTCAAAGACAATACCTTGCCACTCCTGAATCTCAATCTTTACGGAGCGACATGATAAGATTTATTGTTGGAGTAATTCACCCAACTAATGAGCTTTTATGTTCTGATATTATTCCAAGATGGGCAGTAATTGGATGGTTACTAACCACATGCACATCAAACGTAGCAGCATCTAATGCTAAACTTGCCCTTTTTTACGACTGGCTGTTTTATGACCCAGAAAAAGATAATATAATGAACATAGAGCCAGCTATTCTTGTTATGCATCATTCAATGAGATCACACCCTGCAGTTACAGCAACATTATTAGACTTCCTTTGCAGAATCATACCGAACTTTTATCCACTCTTTACTGATAAAGTAAGGCAAGGTATATTCAATTCTCTTCAACAAATTATAGAGAAGAGGGTTTTGCCTAATTTGCAACCACTTTTTGATTCACCTAAACTTGATAGAGAATTACGTACTACAGTCAGAGAAACATTTAAGGAATTTTGCACTAATGGTAATGGAGAAGGTGTATCTGGTATTCGTGATGAAAGTCATGAAGAGTTGTCTAGAGGTGGCCCTGATGAACCAGCTTTTTCTGACGATGAAGATGAACCAGCACCAAATATAGCAGAAGATACTGATGATGATGATCTACCACTATCTGAAGTCAGAGCACGAGAAAGGCCAGAGTTAGCAGCTGCCTTGCCATTAGTGCTGCGGCCATTTGCCGAGACATTACTAGATGAAAGAACTTCTAGTTCCGCGACAGCATTATTGAATGCTTGTAATTCTCCCATGCCTACTCCAATTGCTTTAAGTGATTTATTTACAGCAACATTACAAGAAAGTCCACCATTACACATTACACCTAATCCAACACCAGCTGAACTTGAGTTGGCAATAAACTCTCCTATCTTTGCCATGTTCCATTATCTCACCATCAAGGCTGAGAATGGAGATGGTAAACGAAAACTCATTATGGAAACCATAAAAGAAATGCAGACGTCAATACAAAGTATAGGTTATTGTTTATTGTTTTATTTAAAAGTATTGTACGAGAAAGAGAAACGTCAAGAAAGAGATCCTGTCAAAAAGAGAAATGTTAAATTTAAATCTGAAGTGTATAGAGATTACTGTAGTTACTTAGAGTTAAAAATAGCAGAGAGTGTAGCTGATGATTTTGAGAGATGTCAAGAATGTGATTCGAATGTCCTTGTGTGGTTAATACCAGACGTGTACAGAGAATTTAAAGATCAGGTTCAGAATCATATAAGATTATTGCACATTATAGTTTCTACATTAGATGCATGCCAATTACAACGTCTAATATGCCTAACAATGCAAGGAAACTTGATGATGTTCAAATCTGATGATAAAACAACAATGCTTTCCACAAGTCTCAGTTGGGAGACATTTGAACAATACTGCTTGTGGCAGTTGTTGACTGCACATGAGATTTCAGTAGAAGATGTACTACCTATCATTCCTAAATTGTCGTTTAAGGATCATGCAGAAGCGCTGACTTCAGTTTTGTTGATGCTGAAGCAGGAAAGACCCACTGTTGATGTTCTACGACAAATGTTTTGTAGAGCAGTTGATGATGAGGATACATTTGTGGTATCCACTGTAATGTATTGGTGTCAGGAATATGAGGATAAGGTTGCTGATTTGTTGGCAGTGTTATTGAGCACGAGATATCCAGGCACCAGTCCAAATAAGAGAAAACGACCTGGAAAACATAGCATTCCTCCAAATGCACCACCATCTGCAGAGCTAGTAAGTATTCTGTACTATTTTAAAGTCTTATTATACAGCACTTGTACTTTTCAACAATATAAATACATGTCTTTTTATAATAAAAATCAATTGCTGTTCATTAGTCCTGCTAAAACTCAAAAACAGCAGCTTGGCTAGGTTTGATTTTGAGTTAGGTGTTTGTTTGAGTCCAGTGAAGGTTTAAAAGATGAGAAAAAAAAGGAAAAAAAACGACATTTTAAGTTTTTAAAACAAACAGAAAGGGTGAAACAAAGTATGGAGGGACAGCTAGTACACAATATCTTTTTTTCATTGTGTAAGAGGTCTAATCTCCATTGTTTTTTACAATCCAGGGTCCATTTTCCTGCTTAAACTTTAACTTGGACAGGGTCCACTTTGCACAGCAAGTCTATCGGCACACAAGCCAGCGTTTCACATCTTCATAATAGTTTATCATCTTTGAGCAGGGCCTACTCACATAATTAAATTTTTTAAATGTTTTTTCTTACATGATAGATCAGCTAACAAATACAAAGAGTCTCCTGATTATAACAAATGATAATATTGTACAAATCGACCGCCTTGTTGGTCAAGTGGCTAGCGTACACGCCTAACCACGCCGACCAACCGCGATGCTCGGGTTCGATTCCCGACGGGGGCAGGCATTTGTGTGATGAACATTTAGACATTGTGACAAATGCAGACATTTTCCAGGTCTGGGTGCTAATTAAATTTATTCTGGTATCTATTTAAGTACTTCTATGCATTAGAATCGTTGACTAACACCCATAACACAAGCATATAATTTGCTTACTTTGGGGTTAGATTCAATTTGTGTAACTTGTCCTGAGATATTTATTTATTATTATTATTTATTTAAAAAAAATCTACCAGCTACCCTACCCTCGGGCCGGTAAATGACAGTGTCATTATGGTGGCCTGAATAAGTAAGGTAGTGGTAAGGAGTTACCTGGGAAAGTTGCTGTACAGTACTCGACTATCAGTGAAATAAATGTAAGAACTTCTATAAGCGGATGAATGCAGTCGAAGAGAAAAAAAACTGATGTTGCTCACTGATGACATTTGCAACAGTGAGATGAGAGAGAAAGTTGGAATGAAATAAAGGTAAACCTAAATTCTATATTCTAGGTTCTAGGTCACTTGGAGCAAATAAGGGTGTCTTGTGTGGAACAGGATGATATGTCAATTTTCAATATGGAGTGCATGCAGAAGGCCTTGCAGCAGTCACAGTCGAACAGTAGCGATAGTTTAAAGGTAAGTACTTTTTATAAGTGCCATTAAAACATAAACAAGCATCTGTTTGACAGCCTCCTAACTACACTGACCAACTGCGAGGCTCGGGTTTAAGTCCTGACGGGGGCAGGCATTTGTGTGATTTACATTTAGATGGTTTCTAAATGGTTTATTCTGGTAACTATATAAGTACTAGCTGACTGGCAGACATTGTTATGACTCACCCATGTCACTTAGGGTTATGAAAAATAGATGTTGGCCGATTCTTAGACCTACTCAATATGCTTACAAACTTTCACAAAAATCGGTCAGGCCCTTTCGGAGGAGTTCAGTCACGCACACCGTGACACCAACATTTTATATATTAGATGTGTATTAGAATCGTTGACTTAACACCCATAACACGAGTATATAATTTGCTTAATTTGGGGTTTGATTCAATTGGTGTGACTTGTCAAAAGATATTTATTGTTATTTATTTATTATCTAAAAAGGCTAGACTCGCTTTGCATAATTCTGTGCTTATTCCAACGTTATTGTATGGAAGCGAGAGTTGGGTGTGTCAGAAAGAGCATGAAAGATAAATGCGGTCGAAATGAGAGCACTACGGAAAATCTGTGGTGTAACGCTCGCTGACCGCATTCGTAACAGTGAGATCCGAGAAAGTGTGGGATTGAAAGAAAGTGTTGGTGTTAAAATCCGAAAGGGCATGCTCCGCTGGTTCAGTCAGGTGGAAAGAATGACAGATGAAAGATTGACAAAGCAGATATACAATGCGAATGTGGATGGATGTAGGTACCCGGGAAGACCAAGGCTGACATTCCACGATCAAATCACTCGGATATTATCCGAGGGTGGTGTCAAGAGTCTCCGAAACCGGTGTGTTTGTATGAAAAGGGTTATGAATGTGAAGGAAGCAAGACAGGTTTGTCAGGATCGTGAGGTCATGTACTCGATTCTCTCTGCCTACCCCGTAAGGGACTTGGCGTGAAGATATGTATGTATGTATGTATTTATTATCTGTTTTGATGCAGTTGTTTGAGGTGGTTATTTAAAATACTTTTTTTAATGTCGATATTCACAAACATCTTCATTTATAACATTTAGGTAGGCCTGGTTAACTTTGTACCTACCGTCCGTTCTTTGCCAAGTAAAATTAACTAGTTCGATTCGATTTTAGTTGCCTAGATTACTCGGCCCATAGCGAACAGATTTTATGGGTCTTGTCTCCTTAGAAAGGTCCAGGTACCATAAGAATATAAACCGAGATCCTACAAGTGGTTTAAGAGTTATATTTAATAATACAGATTGTTATTTACCTTAATGCTGTAGTAATGAAATTGTATACCTCATCATTAAGCAAGTGACACATAAAATACATTTATATCTCCGATGAGGGAGACAGAGGTACAACCAGGGCACCCTCAACCCACCCACATTGTGATAGGTGACAAACCTATCGCCAACTGAACACATTTTACTACATTGTTTTACCACATTTACGATAGGTTAATATTCATTTGTCTCGCTTGTATTTGTACAATTGAAACAGCTATTATCTAAAGTACAAAGTAACGACAAAAGTTCGCGTACATAACTTGTATCACACAACATAGACTATCTCTCTCTATGCCTGGGAGGTTGTAAGAGACGAACATAGGTTTCAGTCGTCATTACCAATAAAAGCACCGGTGGCAAAGTGCTGCCCTTATGCAAATTTTTTACTAAAAACTAGTACCATATTAAAATAGAATAGAATATATTTTTATTCACATTCACCTTACAAGAGGCACTTGTGACGAGTCTATATAATACTAAAACTACCACCGGATCGGAACGCGGCCACACACTGAGAAGATCCGGCAAGAAACTCAGCGGGCTGTTTTTTTTCCTTCTTCTATACAAATTACATATAATTACATGTAAGGGATTGGTATGAGGAGCAATTAATCCCAAGCACTCTTATCCGACAGATATTCAGCAACGGTATAGTAACCTTTTTTATACAATTTCACTTTGACACATTTTTTAAATTTATTTAATGGCAGGTCTTTTATAAAATCGGGAAGTTTTTTGTAAAAGCGTATACATTGGCCCATGAGACAGGACTCATACACAGCAAGATTGTTTTATTGAAATTTAAATGGCAGTCGAAAATTGACCTTTTATAACATTATTAAGTGCAGTAAAACTCCATAAACGAACTCTCTCTATTTCCAACAATGTATGAAAAAGGTAATTGATGTGGAGGAAGCCAAGCAGTTCTGCCAGGATATTGAGGTTTGGCACTCGATAGTCTCTGCCTACCCTGTAAGGGACTTGACGTGAAGATATATATCCAACTACGTCGCGATATGATAATTCTTCACGTTGTTTTCATTTTCTAATAAAAATGTTGCTCGGGATGGGATATGTGCCCGGTTGGCAATACGCTTGCCACCTATTACATCGTAGGACTTAGTGTCTTCGGGTAGTCGTGGTTGCCTTGGTTGTGCCTCTGCCTACCCCTTCATGGATATGGGCGTGAAGATACTAAATATTTTTTAACTAAATAATTCATACATTTTCACCTACGTTGACGACGTTATCAATGCTAAAAACATAGTGTATTTGAGAACTCCCTCCTCTATTTCGAGTCGGTTAAAAACACCTTTTTGTTTAAACATTATCAAATATTTTTTACAGAGACAATACAGTGACCTATTCTCACTGGCCTGGGAGGACGAGCTGCCAATATCTAGGCGGGCGAGGAAGATTGTGTCCAATTCTTTGCCAATCAGTCCAAGCTTGCATTCATCTAATGAAGATAGTGAGGTAATTCATTGAATTATTAAATAACCGCGGCTTCTTTTTGCAGCATTGAAAATATTTACAACCATAGTAGAACCACCCACCACCGCCAGAACCAAAACCAGGGAGGTGACCATAAGTTCATAAAACAATAATATTTCAACAATTTAAATGCTAATTGTCGACAAAGAAAGACAACCTTATGACGTATGTGATAAGGTTGTTTTTATAAGTGGACATTTAACAACTTAGTTATAATACTGATTAATGCATTCACCAGGACATCCACGATAAGCGGACGCCTGACGGCACCTTTTAGTCCCAGACTGTGATAGGTTACAAGCCTATCGCCAACCGAGCGTTTATCCAATCCCGGACGATGGTTTCATTCAATATTGAAAAAAACACACACACTTTTGTGTTTGCTCGAATCAGGAATTGAACCCGAGACCTCGTATGGTCAGCTTCAACACCGCACCACTAGACTAGCAGTATAAACTTTTAAGTAGTAAAGGTAGAAGGTTTAAGTAGAAAACTCAATTAAAATTAGTCTCAATAGTTTTTTAGTAATGAGTAAACGGACAAACCGATAAACGGTGGGTTCAGGTTCATTTGAAGGTTAAACTTAAAACTTAATAAGCGTAACATAAACTGTGCTTTTATTAAGTCAAAGTCATGTACTAACCGCCTTGTTGGCCGAAGGGTAGCGTACACGCTTGAAACCACCGACTAACCGAGAGACTCTGGTTCGACTCGCGACGTGGGCAAGCATTTGTGTGATGTACATTTAGATTTCTGCATTTCTGGATCTTTTTTTTATGGAAGACAAACAAGCAGACGGGTTTTTTGGTGGTAAGAAATTCACGCCGCCTAGAGACACCAAAGGTGGTTAGGGTGCGTTGTCAATCTAGGGCCAGGATGTTAGGCCTCGAGCAAAAGTAAGTTTACCGGCTACAGCCTGGCAAGAACGCAGATGATCAGATGAACACGGGGGGGATCTGGGTGCTTATTAGTTTTATTCTTGTGTAATATATTTAAGGATGTTTATATATTAGCATTGATGGCATCAACCCATAACACAAGCTTTTATTACTAGATCTTCCCGCGACTTCGTTCACACTCTGAAGTGACTTCGTAATTAGTATCTAATAGAAATACAAAAGATTTTCTCGTAATAAAAGTGTCTTAAATCTAGACTCGGGTTATAAGCTATTGCTACATAAAGTAGTTTTTGCGTG
The DNA here is from genome assembly GCA_002245475.1 of Calephelis virginiensis. Lineage (NCBI taxonomy): Eukaryota > Metazoa > Arthropoda > Insecta > Lepidoptera > Riodinidae > Calephelis > Calephelis virginiensis. The sequence continues at coordinate 73,712 of NJDC01005539.1, forward strand.
TAAACTAAACGACACTAGTGACCAGAATGTCAATATTGTTAATAAAAAAAATAATAAATGTTAATATTTTCTGTATCCTGTACGAAATAATTGTTTTAAAAAATATTTTATGTACATATTTAGTTTTATTACTGTTTTATATTATCCAAGCGTTTTGCATGTGACTTCGTTAGAGCAGAACAGTTATGATTTTCATACAAACTTTCATCCCATATCAAAGTACTTTGGGGGCGATTATTTAAAAAAAAACGGCCTGTGTTTGAACGCCGATTTTTTGGTATGTGCATATCAAATTTCATCAAAATCGGTTCGGTCTAGCTGTGATAAACAGACAGACTTTTGCATTTATTAGTATGATTGTATAGATTCAATCTTTAGTCGAAAATCCTTCAAATCACTTGAATTGGCGGATACGATATACTCAGTACTCTGCCACGCAACCTAGTAAGTACTGTGAAAATAAATAAATAATGCGTTTTTTTTATTTCAGGAAGAAGAAATTGTCAAACCGAAACAGGCAAAACGTCGAAAGAAAGCAATATCTGACAGCGATTGACATATCTCTAAGAAAAATGGTTATTCAAAACACCAAAGTGCAACTCCACATTACAATAAATATAAATATGTTTAATAATTGTAATAAAATAGGTATATGTTACCTTTCGTTACTTATAGGTGCAATTCTAAGAATAGTACCTTAGTTCAATGTCATGTTACTTTGCTTGTACTTTCAAGGTTAGTCCTCGGAAAACTCGGTCAATAGATGGCGCTGCTTTTGGTTTTGAAACTTATGGACAAATTTTCAATTATCAGATAAAACGTTTAAATGTCGGTTATTTAACTGACCGTCAGTTAAGTAACCGACAGATTTTTGCAAAAGTGAGACGTATTAATGTATGTTTATCATGAAGCTGTGATGCTACTGGAGGTTGTACTCCTATCAAGTACCTGTAGGACTACTCTGGAATCTCGATATTATACGAATTGGAATTTGGAATCGTATACATAATTTTAAGTACTTTTAAACACAGTATTAGTGGATTATTAGCATTCATACATACATAAATATCTTCACGCCAAGTCCCTTACGGGGTAGGCAGAGAGTATCGAGTGCCAGACCTCACGATCCTGACAAACCTGTCTTGCTTCCTTCACATTCATAACCCTTTTCATACAAACACGCCGGTTTCGGAGACTCTTGACACCACCCTCGGATAATATCCGATTGATCTGATCGTGAAATGTCAGCCTTGGTCTCCCCGGATACCTACATCCATCCACATTCGCATTGTATATCTGCTTTGTCAATTTTTCATCTGTCATTCGTTCCACCTGACCGAACCAGCGGAGCATGCCCTTTCGCATTTTAACACCAACACTTTCTTTCAATCCCACTCTTTCTCGGATTTCACTGTTACGAATGCGGTCAGCGAGCGTTACACCACAGATTTATTAGCATTCAGTTGCAAATAAATTAAGTGAATCTGATTAAATAATTTATTGTTTATTAATCGCATCTGTAGTCTAGCAGACCGGCGTCAGGCAATACTTCTAGAGTTCACGGGTTCGATTCCCGGGTCAGGCACCAAAAAATAATAGAAAATGTATATTTTCAATTTTCTTACAAAAATAATGCTGCCTGGCGTTGGATATATGTTCCGCGTTGACGATGGGCTTCCCACCTATCGCATTATGAAGACACTAAGTCTTCGGCTAGTTGTGAGCCCTGATTTTGCCTCTGCCTCCTATTTCGGGGATATGGACGTGAAGATACTTTTTTATTAACTAAATGTTAATAATTCGCCAGTATTCCAATATTGGATGAATCGAAATTCAAGAGTAACCCTACTGATGTCTATTTCCAAATAGACTTAATTAATGCTGACTTACTGTAGTGTACTTACTTACTCTCATTAACTTTCTGAAAGTCTTGTAATGTCAATTAACAAAGTCAAGATGAAAGAGTGAGTCAGCAATATCTAGAAATTAACATCATATATTTGGTAGGAGTGTAACCTCCAGTTACATTACAGCTTTATGATGTTGACAGATTTTAGACAGAGACAGAGAACTTGAAGAAAGTTACAGTGGTTGTCAAATTTAAAAATCTTTCTGTATCTAACATGTATAAACATAGTAACAAGTCTCGCTCTTGCAAGAATCAGCCAGTTAATTGCCTGTCAGTTAGACGTTTTAGCTGGTAATTAAAAATTGGCCCAAAGATTATTTGTCGGAAAGATATTTGACTTTAACATGTTATATTTTTGATTATTATTTTAACACTACAACTATTATGAAGATAAATTCAATTAAACAAATTTAATTTAAGAACATTGCATACTTTTATCAACATTAATTCATTTTTTTAATTCTTAATCACAACGAGCTCTTAGCCGACAAAAAGAATTTTCAGTAAGTAATATTATATGTTTTTTTTTTTCAGTTTACATAAAATAAAACGTCATTGAGAATTGCAGTACATAGAATTCATCTGCAGCAATTACAATAAATAAACGACTTTCATGTAAATGAAATGTCATAAAAAGATAGCAACAAAAATGTTAAAATAAAATTTGAAAATGTAAGTTTTAGTAACCATGGTTATCAAATATTTGTTTCTGTTAAACCATACAGTTCTTACATTTTTTTTTATCAAAAACCTTTCACAAAATACCTAATTAGATAAAAAAAAACTCTTCTGTACCTTTAAAGATAAAGCGCCATCTATTGACTCATGAGAAATTTCGATGAGGTTTAGTCCTTATAATTTAATGTAAAAATAAAACTTAATATTACTGTGTAATATTATTGTGCGTGGGATAATTTGTCAGGATCTAGGGTTAAGTTTTAAACCTCATAAGTTAATGTTGCACTTAATGGTTAACTTTATAACATCAAGATCTGGTATATCGCGTTATTAATATAGCGACGTCATCACTTTACTCGACCAATGAAATCATAGGGTTTAATTTTCTTTGATTTTATTGGTTGTTTGCGTTGCTAAGTTGATGACGTCACTGTTTTCTTTATGCTTCTGAACTATAGACAAGTGCATTCCCGGAGTGCAGTTTTTTTGTAAATCTTATTGTTTTATAATTATTGTAAAATACCTTAATGTTATAAAGTTTTTTTATCCATGCTGTGTTGGAATTATTTTAGTATAAGGTATAAGACCAAGATTTTATTCAAAAAAAATATATTGTATTAATGCAATTTTCGAAATACCATTTACACTAGGATCAATAAAGTATTTCCTCTTATGGATGAATTTTATTTTAACCAGTTTTTAGGAATTGCTGATTTAGGCTGCGGGTTAACACATAGTACGTATTTCTTTCATTATGTACCTAACACACATGATATGTACAGATTAGATATATTGTAAAACCATAAAAGTACGGCATATGTAGATAAGTTAAAGTCCTGTGACTTAGGAACCTTCAAGAAAAGAGCGTACTCATTCCTTAAAGGTCGGCAACGCATCTGTGATACTCCTGGTGTTGCGGATGTCCGTGGGCGGCGGTGATCACTTTCCTTCAGGTAATCCACTTGCTCGTTTGCCTTGTATGAAAAAAAATTACAAAAATAAGACGCAAATTGCAACCATTACTTTCTGCCCTATTGAAGTCTTTTATCTCGTACCTTTAGTAGGGGAGTTTCTACGTAAACTGTGGAGTGAATAACTGACGTCAACTAGGTGACAACAATATCTGTCTATTTTATTTTCAATTTGATTTAAAATAAAAAAAAAGTATCCCCAAAGAGGTAGGCAGAGTTGTACCTCTGGCACCCACGACTAGGCGAAGACACCAAGTCCCACAATGTGATAGGTGGCAAGCCTATTGCCAACCGGGCACGTATCCAATCCCGAGCAACAATTTTTTTTATTAGAAAATCGGAAAAACCACATTTTCTTTTTGTTTCCCGACCCGGGAATCGAACCCAGGACCTAATGGAGTCAAGTCCAACACCTGGACCGCTAGACCACAGAGGCGATTATGATGACCACACCACAGAGATTAAGTATAATGTACGTTTCCCTTTACTTCAACTTTTGAACACAAACTATTCTCCCTTCGAAACAACAGGTAAATACGCATGCACGTTTGCACCCGACAAGTTTTAAGGTTAGACTTCTAGTTACTGGGAACGTGCACGACAGTAGCGCCATCTTAAGGGGATTATGTCAAATAGTAGATGAGAACTGCTTCATATTTTTTGTAAAATAAAATATAATAGAAATACTATAATCAATGTTTTAATATATATTTGTTAAAAACAATTAAGGTCAAAATGAAAGTGGTTTTAGGAACTGATTTTGAGAGTGTAAAACATAAAATAAGTTTCTAAATAAAATAAGTTCTGAAAATGTTAATCCAGTTTTATTTTCATTAAAAATATTATAAGCCAGTTATTAATTGAAACTGTACATTTCGTCATAGTTCATTTTGTTAGCGAAAATTCGTAATTACTAAATAAGTAACAGTTTATAGTCATGTGTTGTTAATGATATATCACCAAATTCACGATTTGTTTTAGCAGTCATAGGGATTAGGGAGCAAAACAACTTAAAATGGCCTTGAATCGATTTTTGTCAGTGCAACAGCTTTCACATTTTTTTATGGGATTAGGTAGTAGTTTCAATTCTTTAAGTTGTTGGAATATACACCTACATTCATTGCAGCATCACAGTGATATACGTCACTAGCTCTATTGCAAATGAAGATCTTTCTTCTTTAGACTTGACATTCTTGATTAAGCAGATGAGGTTGAGTTTGATTTCCTGTTCCCATCATTATTTCATTGGTTGTTTTAGTATACTTATCTGCTGCAGCTTTTATGGTTTTTAATTTAATCTAGCGTGTATATCTGGCATGTCTATGTGACTCATTAACCTTCCGCTTTCGATAAACTTTTGGGTAGTATCATGGGGACATACCTCGGACTTGCTTCCTATGAAATGTTACATATTTTGTCGTCAGGTTTTGGATACCATAACGATCCATCATCAACAATAAACAATAATACCATAGTGAGTAAAATATATCCTATATTTGTTAAATGCACATTGTAATTTAAGATTGTGTTCAAACTCACTTACTTTTACCTTTTAACAATAGCTACCCGTTTGATTCTTTGGCATCTATATTTTTCAGGTTGCTTTAGGAAAAATATAAAATTTACACGGACATGTAGACAACACTAGAATTTAGTCTGGGTTTTTATAAAGATTATATTACAACAAGAATAATGACCCATTTACATTAACAACGTTTTATCATTAAATTTCACTAACCCCTTTTGTTACACGTTACTGCCGCAGCATGCGCTGCGATCGCTTACTCTATCCCTTCCACACGCTTCGCTCGTACTCAATAGCCGCAAGCGACGAAGAAGACGGAGCGTATCCGCTTAGAAGGGGCAAGGGAGGCGCAGGGTGCTGGATCATTGATCGTATTGGTCAATTGAAGTACCGGGTTAATCAGATTCTTCTGTATTAAATACGAATACTGTATAGGAATACACCAGCCTTGGTGTTATAGGCAATTTGTATTTCATTTTTGGTTTTTAATCTCAAACGCCGGTTTCTCTAAAACTAAGAGGAAAAGGATTTGAACATTTTTTTCAGGAACATTGATTATTCTTACAGCGCACTCTTAAAAAAATATCTAAAATCACAGTATATACGCCAGTAAAGCCACAAGTTATTTATAAATTAATAAATAACAAAAAAAATGTAATAAATTGTATAATTCATAAAGTTATATACAATAATTAATATTATTTACATGTCTTTTGTAGAATACATTAAGTATCAAACCAGCTGGAAGAATTAACTGCAAAACTTAAACTAAAATCACTGTTGGTCTTTTCTTGTAGCAAGAGATAAGTTACAATCGCAAAAGCTAGTCATTACATAGCGATTTATGATCATGTATAAGTTAATTTGACTATTAATATGATAATGAGTATGGAGAACAAGTAAAACACAAAATTAATACATTACCACATTACCTTGATATCTTTTTTTGAATTATGTTGCTAACCACGCGGTTTTTTAAAGTTCACCGGACTTTAGATCACTTTTAAATTAAAGCATAAGATTCGCAAGGTATTCAACGTCTTATTACAAAAAAACAATTTTAAACACACGTTTTACGAAACACCTAAAATTGGATTTTAAAAAAAAAAACATACTGCCACATCATCCACGTGGATGATGTGGCACTTGGATTAGTCTTTTTATGACATTGGAAGGCAAACAAGCAGATGGATTTCCTGATGGTAAGAAATTCACGTGGCCTAGACACACCAAAAGGTGGTAATGGTGCGTCGTGCGTGGATGTTAGGCCTTGAGCAAAAGTAAGTTTATCGGCTACCTTGCCCTCCGAACCGGAACACGTCATGACGTTAAGGTACAAATTGGGGCGAATCACTGCGAAACTCTACCTCCTAGTCAGATGTCATGTTGTTAGTGACGGTAAGCCTATGCTCGCCTTTTACGAGCTGTCTAGCAGAAAGGCAGATGGTCTATTCTGCAAAGGAGCCCGAACCAACACGGGTAAAGTCTGATGTCAATTTTAAACAGTGAATAAACAGCCGTTTAAATTTTCTTTTGTAATAATTTGGAAATTGTATAAACAGAATGCCGTATCAACTTCTCACAAGTTTTTGTAATTCCTCTCAGAATAAAGAACAGAGATATTTGCCCCAAAAAATGAGACTTATCTTTAGACTTGAGGCTTATTCGCACAGATATGGGACTTTTCCCTTGGGTATGAGTCAGTTCTTCTTGGAAATGACCGCTTTTCTATATGAAAGGGGATATTTGGCTTTAGAAATAAACACGCGACACACTGTAGTATCCATGTTTGGAAGTTGATTTTAAAAATCATAAACAGAAATTGTTTTATATCTCAGAATACTTGTAAAACTGCATTTTCGTCAAATCTTGTGAAATACACTTAAGATATGTAAAATATACCATATAAAACAATAACAACTTAACATCTAAAGTCCCATTCTAGACTATAGCTTTCCTTGTTTATACCTTTGTCTTGCTTGCGCTTTACTATATTTCGTCTTCTTTTCGGGCATTACATTTTCTTTTTCATTATTAGTACCTGTTTATAAAAGATAACAGCTATTAAAAATCCACTTGAAAAAAGTTTTTCTTTTAAAAAAAGCTAAGACACATTAACAAACAGAAAACTCTGAAACCTTTCTAGCTTCAGAAAGTAAATTGTAGGTATATATAGGTAGGTATATAATATTGGAAGGGAAATAAGCAAACGGATTTCGTGATGGTAGGAAATTCACGCCGCCTAGATACCAATGGTGGTAATGGCGCGTTGCCAACCTGAGGCCGGGATGTCAGGCCTCGAGCAAAAGTAAGTTTACCGGCTACCTTACCCTCCAAACCGGAACACGTCATGACGTTATGGTGGCAGGAATAGGTAAGGCGCTAGTACCAATCCGAGCGAGTCGCTGAGAAACTCTACCACCTAAAAGGATGTCATGGTGCTAGTGCCAATAAGCCTATGCTCGCCTTTAACAATCTGCCTGGCAGGAGGGCAGATGGTCTTTTCTTCAAAAGAGCCCGGACCAACACGGGGAATCCCCGTTTCCCTTTTCGTCACATCACACTTGAAATTTGGTGTGTTAGTTACTGTTAGAAGATTCATATGAAATAAAAAATTTTTTTTTACAGTTAGCATGTCTGCAGGGTCAGCTAGTTATTGGTATAAAATAAAATTTTATTACAAAAGATGGATATTAGGATATCTCTCCTAGTTTGCATTACAATGGCATTAAAATGGTTAAATTTGAGCTGTAATATATTACCCAAGTCTTCTGGTGGCTGCAAAGATTTCCCAGCACTCCATGTGTTCATCAATGTTGCCGTTTTACCAATAGCCCACCCCATAAGTGCCAGGGCTATAGAAAATGCCACCATGCTTAGTGGGTGCTGAAAATATTGATACTTAGTAAGAAAAAAGTTATTTTTATAAAACAAATGACACATTCAGAAAAAAAAACTGAGACTAGCGGATTACATTATAATTACATAGACTAAAACACAGTATTGCAATGGCTAACCTAGGTTGTTACCCACGTTTAAACCACCACTGTAACCTATTATAATCTATAATATATACCTACATAGTATTACATATTAATGTTACATGTTTTTCACAATGTTATGTGTTTTTTTTTTGTGTATGTGTTTGTTATGTGGTTTTTGCCGTGTTGGTCTGGGCTCCTTTGCAGAATAGACTATCTGCCTTCTTACCAGGCAGCTCGTAAAAGGCGAGCAAAGGCTTACCGTCACTAGCACCATGACATCCTACTAGGTGGTGGAGTTTCTCAGCGACTCACTCGGATTGGTACCAGCGCCTTACCTATTCCTGCCACCATAACGTCATGATGTGTTCCGGTTTGGAGGGTAAGGTAGCCTGTAAACTTTCTTTTGCTCGAGGCCTGACATCCAGCCTCAGGTTGACAACGCGCCATTACCACCTTTGATGTATCTAGGCAGAGTGCATTTCTTACCATCAGGAAATCCGTCTGCTTGTTTGCCTTCCATTATCATAAAAAAAAACTAAATTATATTGTATTAAGAAACATTTAGAATTTCTCTATTAAGAAAAAGAGTATATTTATATATTTAATAATAATAAAATGTATTTTGTATGTCATGTATTATATAAAATAAAACAATGTATTTATTATGGTAGTATTAATTTAGATATATTTGTTTTATAAAGCTCCTATCTTAGTTTTTAACATAAATTGTTTCCTTCATCCTAAGGTTGTCTGGCAGAGATCGCTCCAAAGCAATAAATGTACCTTAACCTTTTTTTGTGTACCTTAACTAAAATATCATAAGTGGAAGTGTCTATTACTGTAAATTATGGTGCATAATAAAGTGTATTCATTAATTATTTCATTCAAAAAGAGATTAAATTATTGAAAGACTTACTGTCAAAGTAGGACTTGCAGTCATAGTATAATCCAATATAACTACACCTATTCCTATAATGAATCCAACGCAAGTACATATCCAGATAGTGTTTTGATTATCTGTAAAGAAGCATGTAATCATTTCTTTTTGTAAATATAGCATTAAGCACTAAATTTCCTGTTATATGTAATCAAAATGCAAGTAATAGAATTGCAGTTATATTGTGATAATTGAATGAAGAGAATTTTTTTTGTATATACAGGGTCTTTTCAAAATATGTTAAATTTTTTCAGTGTTTGGTACTTCTAATAAAAGATATCCACATGAAAAGTAACATAATTAAAACGTTTATTATTTTACTTAGTATATACTTTATTAAATGTAGTGAACACCCTCTAACATTTTGAAGGATGTTATATAGTTTATGCAAATAATATAAAAATTCCTTTGACAAAATTAGAAATCCCTCTAAAACCCTATGAGAATATTTTTAAAGTACAAAACAAAAAAAAGTATCTTTACACCCATATCCCCAAAGAGGTAGGAGGAGGTACAACCAGAAATAGTTGCAGTCTCAAACAAAACTGAGACTCAAAAGCTAATTTATTGTTTATTGTTTATTTATTTGCCTTCAGTAGTGTACATATTAGGTCTTACATTCTATACAAGTGCTTACTACTATACCAATTATTGGCATGCAAATACAATATATAAATTTTATAAGACATTAACTTAATCCACAAATTTTTACATTGAAATAAATAATAAAAATAAAAACAGTATTAGCAACAAATAATTACATGTTATCAATTAATCAAATCAAATGTCAATGAAATAATATTAGGCACATATATGTCAAAATAATAATTAATATTAGTTATATCAATTCTGATAGTTTTAAATAAAATTCAATAAATTCAAATTAAAAAAAAAAACATTATATATAATCATATGGCTTTACTTAGATTTTACTGTTAGAAATTCTTTGTCTGCAAAATATTCTTTGTCTGCAAATAATGTAAATTGTAGTATGCTTTTTCTTTAAGGCACCTCGTTATCACTCTTTTGAAACGATTTATAGGTAGTTCCCTGATATTTTGTGGAATTTTGTTATAAATTTTAATTAGCATCGCCTGACAGTTTTTCCTATAGAAGGCTGTCCTACCTGAAGGTACTTCCAGTTTAGTGGGATCCCTAGATGCATACTGTTTGTTAACATTGTTTTTTTAAAATAAATTAATATTATTTTTCACAAATAAACCTGCTTCCAAGACGTACAGTGATGTAAAAGTTAACAATTTCATTGATCTAAATTTAGGTTTGCAACGAGATTCAAAACGAGATGTGTTACATAGCGCTCGAATACATGTGTTACATAGCGCTCGAATTAAGAATATTACACTAAAGTTATGTCAAAAACTTAAGTTCTTGCATATTCAACCACAAGTACTTGTCTTACAGTTGTTTTCACAAAGCAAATGTGTATCTTAGGTTTTATAAGTATCTAGTATTACTTACTTTTGATTTTCTGTTTCTGATTCTCTGTTATAGTTTTTATAGATTCAATGATTTTAGGGTTATGTGGCTCCAGTTGTAAAGCTCTTGTATAGGAGATTAATGCTTCATCGTGAAGACCACTTGCTGCCTCTACCTCTGCACGTCGAAAGTAACCCTAAAATAATTGTTTTTGAATTGTTACAATCCCCTTCTCATGTTGGTCACGGACACCTTTAAAGACTATAGGCCGTTATAGTATACTTTTATCTTTTTACATAACAGTTATATAAGAGGCAAACATCAGCTTGTTAGTTACTAGCTTTGTGACTGTGTGAATTTTTTCAAAAAATTTACCAAATTTCTACTACCATATTACCTGTTCCTGCCACCATAACATCAATACTTGCCACTGTTGTATTTCAGTTTGGAGCATGGAGAGTAAGATTACTAATCCATTCAAAAGCAAGAAGCTTAACAATCTTGTCATTTGACTCCTATTAGTAACATATATTTCTTACCATCAGGAAATTTCTGTGGTAGAGTTTTGAAGTGACTAGTCAGGATTGCCATCTTTATCTTCATATTCCTGCTGCCATAATGGCAGCACTTGCTGATGACGTGTTTCGATTCCGAGGGTAAGGTAGCAGGTATACTTACTTTTGCTTGTGACCTAATATCCTGACCTCAGATTTACAGGACACCATTACCATCTTTGGAGTGAATTTCTTATCATCACAAATCTATCTGCTTGTTTGTCTTTAAATATCGTAAAAAAAATGTAAAAATTTTAAGCTATTGTTTCTCGGTTTTCCTTATGAAGATAAGAACCTTCTCCTAAAAATAATTATCATGACAAAAAAAAATTAACTATATTGGTCCATCCATTCAGGTGTCATGCAATGACCATGGAGAATGAGGATTCATTTTTATATTATATACAGATTGACCATCTTATCTATATTATTTGCAATAAAAATATTTAATTGAATGAGAAAAGTGTAATAATTTGTCACATAAACCTCCTTAGGCTAGACAAAGATAACACTAAGCTCAAATGACTATAACAAGTAATGTAGAACTTTTATCTTACAGTACAAACAAACTGTAAACACATCAAGCGCAAATAAGGTGTTAGCCAAAAGCAGTAAAATTCAAATCACTTATTTTTAAATGAAACTTTAACTGTCGACTTTCCACGTGACCATGTACCTTAATGTATTACACATTGTTTATATTATTGAGTTAAATAATAGCTAAAAAAAATTTACCTAATGAACTCACCTTTGCCCACTGAGGCTGTAACCTTACTGTTTCATTAGCATCTTGTAGCGACAAATAATGTTGATCCAGCTTTAAAAACGCAAAGGATCTGTTACTGTATAGGACATAATTAGTTGGATCCATCTTAATCGCATGAGTGTAATGTAATACAGCTTCAATATATTTTTCATTCTTGACACACTCGTTTCCTTTACTTTTAAGTTCTTCTACGCTTATAGTACTCTTTTGTTCTTCCATAATTATACCTAGTTTAACAACTTAATTCAACGTGAACACAATTATGGCTTAAATTATTTTATTAATTTACAAAGATAATGTTGATTGACATTCAGTCATTCCTATTCAGAATTTTCTTTTCAGAAATCAGAATTATTCAGCAATCAAAATGAAATCAAATCACTATCAAAATTTTGACACTTGTCAGTTGTAATTTAAGTCGTCTTCTTCTTCTTTCTTTAGGTTTTGGCCTTCACGTTAGTATTTAGCCATTAGTCAAGTAGAGATTTGCATCAAATTATAAATAAATTTCAACTAATTTTAATTAGTCATCGGTCATAAGTCCAACTTAAGTCAAAGAGTATATAAATACTACGTAACAATAGGCAGGACTTCCATAGATACATAGCAAACCCGAATTTTTATAAAGTTTACTTGAAAAAGTATAACCCGTATAATTTGAAAGTACGTCTAAAGGCATTCAGATATAAGGCAACTAGTGTCATATGATTTGGGCAAAAAAAAACATATCTAGCAAACTTATTTTTTTTATTTTTTGATATGAAAGTTGCAATTACCTAACTGACTTAAGTTTTGACATTGTCAAACTGAAGCACAGAACAATTATAGTACTCCAACTGTGCTCCAACCATAGATATAGTATGGCTCCCACTGAAGTCTTCTTTCTTTAATTGTTTCTTTAGGTTTCAGCATTCAGGTTGGCATTTTACCATTAGTCAAGTAGTATCAATTGCATCAAATTTTCCAAAATCGAGATTCAATTATAATTAGTCTTAAGTCATGTCAGGTTCTTTGGAAAAGAGATAGCCCTTATAGTTA
>NJDC01005540.1:0-28627 GCA_002245475.1 Calephelis virginiensis
AAGTTGTAACTAAGAAAACACTAGTTGAGTGCACCACAAATTACATGGATTTGTTTTACAGATGACCAGAGTCGCTAAAAAGAAACTTTTATGTTCTAAAAGAAAATTTCTTTGATGAGGAGATCCAGAAAGAAATAGAACATCCTGTAATAACTCATCAGATAACTAAACGTAAACTGGTTATACCTCGCGTTCAAAACATCTACGGAAAGCGTACGACGAAGTACTTAGTACAGCGCTTATTAAATAATAAGGATCCTCTTATTAAAATCAAAAATGTCCATAACTAATAATAATATTATTTTTTTAAGTGAATGTCCGAATGTATTTATTGATGTTTTAGTAATAGTTGTTTTAACATTAAATAAATAAATAAAAAAACATAATAAAATCCTACAATAACTTTATATGTGCATTAAACCTATTACCGGACATGGAAAGTCGGACACGAAACTAAGATGCATCTAAGTTCAATATTTTAAATTATTGTCTGTTATCACACAAAGGGAAGAGTTCTTGGATTTTCTTAACATATTACTAATTTAAGTTATATTTAAAATGTAATCAATGTTGTATCAAAATGAGTTAAATAAAAGTGAAAATATTAATGAAAAGAGTAATGGTTTAATGCTGAGTTTACGTGACCAAAGGCATGGACTGAATACATTTTAAAAAATTACCATTCCAATAGTGTTCGTAATTCCAATCAAACTCAGCACGAACGCACCATCGTCTTCAGTATAACCCTTCTGGATCATATGCTCAGCAAGGTAAAAGTAAGGGACGATGAACCACACGAAGATAATGATAGTACCGAAACAGAGGAGATCAAAAGTGATCATCTTGAAAAGGGACACATTAAACATGTCTCCAAGACAACTGACAAAATCATCATACCAGTGCTGCGTACAAAAAAGATACATAATTAGTTTTAAAAACATACAAAACACAAGGACAATATTCATAAGTGTGAACATTCTATCTGTAATCTGTATTTCTTTTATGCAAGAGAACGTAAAAGAGCTTGGTAAGCTATGGATAGTGATCTCTGTTACCCATAACCAGCTGCACCACCTAGTAGTCTCACAACTGCGATACCATCCTTACAAAAAGTAGACTCTTTCGTAAAAGGTCTTTAAGTCGCATTGTTTTGGAAACAATATAATTGGCAACTACTAGCAGTGGTTAGCGGTTTGCGAAAACAGGTCGTGGCCTAGTCGCATATCGCGGGGGTTACTCATATCTAAATACGGGGAGTATTTATTTCTAATCCGTTCCGCAAAAATATGCCCGGATTATCTGGATATATCAAACGGACAAACTTTCGAAACCCACTCATTTCGTATGGTAAAAAGAAATTTAAAAACGACACAAAATATTCAGTGATGATTTCCTTACCTCCTCCTGTTCATTTACAGTGATCATGGAATTTTTAAATATGTCTGGACAGGAAGATGCTTTCAACTTATACCTTTTTATGTTCAACATCGCATTTCTGTGGCTTATCGAATTTAAAGGCATTTTTAAATCACGCAAGTAATGATGGTTTACCGACAGCTGCTTCTTTAACCAATCTCGTTTGTTCTCTTTGCTATCCTGTTTGATCAATGGAAGATCCTTAGCCTCCGATAATGATTTCCTTATTTTAACATACCCAGTTTGAACTGTTTGATTGTTTTCCAAAGGACTTTCCAATGGTGTAAATTTGTTAGAATTCATAATATTTAACGCATTTTCTGAATGTGTTTCAATTTTTGCCTTAATATCTATCTTTAAAAATTGGTTTTTGTTGTTTTTAGGTTTGTTTTCATTTAATTTGCTATCATCGGCTAAAGTTTCTAGTATTGCCTCAGAATCCTGAAAAATAAAAATTGCAATCACAATTAAAGTAAACACCTTAATTATAATTGCTATTATTACAAGTATTATTTGGTTGTGAAAAAGTTGTTAACGCTCGAGTTTTTTTTCATGGGGCCAATTAACTCCAGGTACACTTTAATATATTTTTTTAGTCACAAATAAATTAAAAAATATACCTGTATATCATTATCTGCATTTGTATTCAGATCTACTAAAGATTTACACATTTGCTTTTTGTGCTTCCTGCTCATTAAGATAACATTTTCGTGACGTCGTATACTGGCAACTTCATCTCGAATCACTTTTTCAGGTGATAATCCCTTTGTAATCAAACGCCTCATACTTTTACCTCGCGTTGGAGCGTCGTAGTCAAAAATGTATGGGTTGACTAAAGAATTTGTACTTGGACTTCTGGATTTTGCGTCTTTTATGGAATCTTCCTTCTGACGCTTTTGTTCTAAAATCCACCACTCAGGATCTCGCATTACACATCCACATACACATATATTCAATAGAGTACCAGCTAAAAGAAGAATTGTTCCTCTCCAGCCATATTCCTCTATAAAATATTGCGTCATTGGAGCATACACAAAAGTACCAACACCTGTCCCGCAAGCTCCTAAACCTGTAGCTAAATTTCTCTTTTTCTCAAACCAATAAGCGATAGATACAACTGCAGTCACATACACGAGACCTAAACCAAGCCCAGCGATTACACCAAAAGTAATCATCATCATTTCTAGTGAATTGGAGACGGATGCAAGTACGAAACCAAGAGATGAAATTAGACCACCCAAAATGGTCATGCTTCGACATCCATATCTGTCCACTAAAGCACTCATAACTGGGCCAGATAGTAATGGTACAGCTATGAAAAGACTTCCAATCCAAGCTGTAGTCGATTTACTTGCCTTAAATTCATCTAAAAATTCAATATACAGAAGCCCAAACGAAAAACTTATGCCATCTGCTATCATTGAAATTACAAAAGAAGAAAAAACTACTACCCAACCCCATCCACCGTCTGGGATTAATACCTTATCAGTATCTAAACTAGATATAATTTTTTCAGCTTCAACTTTTTCTACTTGAGCTTCTTTACTTTTCACTTTTGAATAATGAATAGTAACACCGTGCCCATCAATTACAATTCCATCAAAATCTTCTTCATCCTCTGCCCCTTTTTCTTTTTCTGATTTTACCAAACTATCTCTGTTGTAAACTTCAATCTCAGGGCTGGAAAAGGAAGTACTACCAATGCTTGTAGTGTCATCATCACCTTTGACAATTCCAGAAGTAGAATCAGTTAGGAGTGATTCACGCACAATATCTTGTGCCTTGATTCTATCACGTGCAGCTCTATTTCTCAGTATAATGCCATTTATTTCTTTTCCTTCTTCCATTGTACTAAATAGCTATATACAAATAATACTGGGAGTTTCCTTCTTTATTTTATTACAATGCTCTATTTCTTAACCTCGGATCTCTGGCTGAATATCGGCTAGACTCTCTCGCCACGCTGTTCAATTTAAGAGTGATAGGTTTATTTTGATCAGCTACCATTAAGAGCTTTATGAGAAGACTGGTGTCATTAGTAACGTAACCCATACACACCACACTTTGATCAGTGGCGCAAAGCTGCGCCACAATTACCAAAAAGATTGGAAATCAAAAAGTCCGTAGTGATAACAAAGATATCAACATCTGGAATGAAAGAAAAATATGTATTAGTTTTATATTAGCTTTTATAAATAATTATTAATTGTAAATTTTATAAACGATGATAACACGATGATATGTCAGCAACCAGAGATTTCAATGTCAAGCCCGTTACTTAAGTTTACCACTATAATCTTGTCAAGCCTATTCCTAAATCGCGATATTACAGTTTTTCTCCTGCTACTACATATTGTCTTTTAATAAACTAGCCAACGTGACAAAATTTGTTCAATTTCAGCATTCAGGATTTCAAATTACTTGGTGACTTTATACTGAGTGTTTCATATGTTTGTAATTTCTAAACTACTAAACTTATGACTAGAAAAAAATTATGGAAGAATTTGTGAAGCTCATATTACATAACAAAAAAAATGAATAAAATCTGACTACGCGTTATTTATTTATAGCCTAGTTTTGTTTTCGACGTCTCTCCCACTAGATCTTCTGTAGTAAACAGGTTAAAAAGTAGCCTGTAACCTTTTTCGGAACATGAAGTACCCACTTGCCTTATTTTGTAACGATTTTTTTTATAAATATCTACAACTTACAATATTCACACTTCTACAGATTTATTTTAAGTATAGATATAAATTATATGTCACACTGTTTGTCCGCGATGGACTCATAAACTACTTAACCGATTTCAATCAAATTTGGATTTGTCTTTTGGACTTAAGTCTCCAGACAACATACCTTGCCTCACTGCTTAGCGTCATTACTTTTCATATAATACAGAAAGCTATGATAACCTATTGCGCCCAGCGCCTAACGCCGAGCAACGAGCTGCCAGTACTCCTCCATCAAGTCCACCCAGTATCCAGTACGCAGCACCAAGTCGAGATACGGTCTCCCGGGAGACAGCCCTTGTTGCTGGCGTTGTAGGGAACAGTCCAACCTATTTAAATAATGATGTCTCGGGCTGAGCACTCTGCTCGGCCCACAAAGCCAGGTGAAGTTGTAAAAACCGCGAAGTTAACAACAAATTAGTCATTTAAAAAAATGATAACCTAAAACTTACCGCGCTTGCCAGAAGCGATAGAAACAGGCCTATTCCCCTAAAAGCCTTGACTAAAAATATATTAACAAGACAGTAGATTTGTTTCCTTTGTTTATTGTGATATTATTTAACATAACAGGGTGTGTTTAGCCTTGACCGGATTTGTTTGGATAATGGCCACCTTCACCCCCTGATTTATTATATCTGTTGCAGGCGGCTTCACACACGTAATCATGTGTTTTTTATTTATTTTTTTATATTTTTTTTTCATGACATTGGAAGGCAAACAAGCAGGCGGATTTCCTGATGGTAAAAAATTCACTCCGTCTAGAGACACCAAAAATGGGGATGCATTGCCAACCAGAGATCGGGATATCAGGCCTCGAGCAAAAGTAAATTTACCGGCTACCCTATCCTCCGAACTGGAACACGGTGACGGCAACCACTGACGTTATGACGGCAGGAATAGGTAAGGCGGTGGTACCAATCCGGGGGAGGTCGCTGCGAAACTCTACCACCAAGTTAGAAGTCACGGTGTTAGTGACAGTAAGCCTATGTTAGCCTTTTACGGGCTCCTTTGCAGAATAGACCTTCTGCCTTCCTGCCAGGTAGCTCGTAAAAGGCGAGCACAAGCTCACCGTCACTAACACCGTGACATCTGACTAGGTGGTAGAGTTTCGTAGCGACTCACCTGGATTGGTACCACCGCCTTAACTATTCCTGCCGCCATAATGTCATGACGTGATCCGGTTTGGAGGGTAAGGTAGCCGGTAAACTTACTTTTGCTCGAGGCCCAACATCCCGGCCTCAGGTTGGCAACGCACCATCCCCACCTTGTTGTTTCCAGGCGGCGTGAATTACTTTCCACCAGGAAATCCGTCTGCTTGTTTGCCTTCCAAGACCATAAAAAAATACGCTTAGGTAATACCTTTTAACAAGATAAGAAAAACATATGGATCTAGGTTAACATTCCACGACTAATTCGCTCCGGTATTAGGCAAAGGTCTCCGAAGAGTCCGAAGGTCAAGAGTCTCTGAAACAGGTCTGCTTATACGAAAAGCGTAATAGTTGTGGAGAAAGATAGGTAGGAATCGTGATACTTTCTGCTTAATTACGCATGTGACATAATGTCAACATATATGTGTATTTAGCAGATACACATCGATTAAAAAAAGCATCTTCACGCCCTTATCCCCGAAGAGGTAGGTAGAGGACAACCACGGCACCCACGACTAGCCGAAGACACTAATTCCCACAGTGTGATAGGTGGCAAGCATATAGTCAACTGGACAAATATCCAATCCTAGGCAATGCTATTTGTATTAGAAAAAAGAAAATACTCACTTTCTATTCTTTTTTGTTGCCCGCCATGGGGACCGAATCGGGTAACCTCAAGAAGTCAAGGCTGACACCGGTCCGCTAGACCACAGAGATACTAAACTATGTCTTTGTCTAGATACTAAATATTGTAAGGATGCCAATTTATTGAGTGTCCCAACACTGGGAGTAATAAAATCCGTACTACATTTCAACATGGCTGTGTTTCGCAGTTATGTAAACATAACATAAAAGTGCAATATTTTATTATTCTGGTGGGCTCAAACTCTTAATGAGGCCGCGTTCCGATCCGATGGTAGATTTAGATTATATGGACGCGTCACAAGTGCCTCTTGTAGGTTAACGTAAAATAAAGATATTTTTTGAATTTTGAAATTGAATTTTTTTTTAATGTAGGCTCAAGTTCGTTATACTAGCTGTGTGAACGCGACTTCCTCTGAGTAGTATAGTTACGATTTTAATACAAACTTTCATCCAGTATTGTGGTTTTAAAAAAAATGCCTACATTTGAACTCTGATCTTCAGCTGTATATAAAATTTCATAGAAATTGGCTCAAAGGTTTAGCCGTGAAAGAGCGCGTAACAGATAGACAGACTTTCGTATTACAACATTAGTAGAGATATTTATCACATTAGACGGTAGAAGAAAGGTTTTGCGTATCCCCCGTGTTGGTCCGGGCTCCTTTGCAGAATAGAACCATTTGCCTTCCAGGCAGGCAGAATGATCATCTGCCAGGCTACTAGTTAAAGGCGAGCATAGGCTTACCGTTACTAACACCGTTACATCCGACTAGGTGGACTCGGTCAGCTACTCGTCCGGTTTGGTACCACCGCTTTACCCATTCCTGCTGCCATAATGTCATTGCTTGCCGTTGACGTATTCCGGTTCGGAGGATAAGGTAGCCGGTATACTTATTTTTCCTCGAGGCCTAACATCGCGGCATCAGGTTGGCAACGCACTTTTGGTATCTCTATTAGGCGTGAATTTCTTACCATCAGGAAATCCGTCTGCTTGTTTACCTTTCAATATCATAAAAAATTACCATGGTAAATGATACACATCATCAAGGACATAAACAATATCGATGGCACGTTTAATACTATCACCTACCTGGATATTAATTGTAAAGTTCTTTCGTCCAAACCCGAATACGAGAGATAAAAAATACGATAATTTTTCTTAGTCCAGCCGTCTAAGCGTCCCGTTTCCTACACAATAATCACGAATTCTGTACATCTACACAAAATATATGCAGGCAGAAGAACACAATTTTAGCGTTTTTAGATTTTTTTGTCTGCCTGTCCTGTCTCCATTCATCTGGGCCGCGATTCACACCAAATCTATTGAATCTATCGCCAAATCTATCGCCTCTGTGGTCTAGCGGTCCGGGTGTTGGATTTGACTGCATGAGGTCTCGGGTTCGAATCCCGGGTCGGCCAACAAAAAGAAAATTGGATTTTTCCAATTTTCTAATAAAAAAATGTTGGTCGGGATTGGAAATGTGCCCGGTTGGCGATAGGCTTGTCACCTATCACATTGTGGGACTTAGTGTCTTCCGACTAGTCGTGGGTGCCTTGGTTGTACCTCTGCCTACCTCTTCGGGGATATGGGCGTGAAGATACTTTTACTTCTATTGAATCGATCCTAGCAAAACTGCGACCTACTCTCTGTTCCGGTAAATATTACAGTCTACTTTTTATCCTGTTTACTACAGAGATTCCCGTAATAGAGGGGTAAAAGTCAAAATGTAAATTGGGCTTAATTAATTAACGCGTTGTCCGATTTTATTCATTCTTTTTTTGTTTTGTACTAGTAGCATGTGTTTCACAAATTGTTCATAAGTTATGTAGTTTAGAAATTACAGACATAACAACATTATGTATAAAGTGACCCAATAACTTGAAATATAATATAGACAAACATTTGAACGTATAAATCATGTTACATGTATGCCTATCTTCACGCCAAATCTCCCTGAAAGATATGCAGAAAGTACTGAGTGCCAAGTGAACGAAGTTCGCCGGATCGGCTTAAATTTAAACTAACGCTTGTCACCATAACATCCAATATGAACTTCTTACCATCAGGAAATTTGTCCGTTATTCTTCCTTCTGCAGTATCCTATAAAAATCTGCAATTAATTATTAATTCACACAAAATTTGTACCAAGATAGCCAAAATTGTACCAAGCATAACATTCAAAACATTTTTAGAAAAAAGTTCGTAATAAAATGACAGTTTAGACAATATAATTATTTAGCTAATTGAAGAATTCTATAGAATCTATGAATTCCTTAGGTTAAGAACTAAGCTCTTTTTATTACATGAATATAAAAGTAATTTATAGACAAATAATATACTTATACAGAGATTTAAGTAGATACTGGACTATGCCCTCAGCCATAATAATAAATAAAATTGATTATCATACGGCCGGCAGTCGCAGTTAAATAATCGGTACAAATAATATAAAATGGTCGCCCGCCCAGCAATCACAGAGCAACAACCGTAGGCGCTGCGGGTGAAAATCGCGCCGTGAAATGTGATCTTACTTTTTACATATAAATCGAAATTCTACGGAATCTGCGGGCCTGCAACCGCCGCTGCCGCAAAAACCGCGCCGTGAGTTCTTAGTCTTAGAGGTCAATGCTCAAAGCCCTGACATGACTATAACCACAAATTATAAAGTATAAGGCTTATGAGCTATGACTTACAACCATTGACCTCTAAGTATACTTTCGACTTCCTATTTCTATGCTTACGACTTATGACCTAAAATGACTTATGACTGTTAAAAAGAATTTGTTCGTACAGAAGACGTGGCAGCATGGCCTCAAGGTCTTAGCCAGCCCGAGAAAGGGGCAAATTAACTTTAAAAAAAATTTTTTACAGCGAAAACGCATACGTCTTTCCTAACGATAAGAGACAACCATGGCCCATAGATATTACAAAAGCGTCGCTGGTCAGTTGGCAGGCAAATTTCAAGACAGCACTCTCCACTAGTGGTCTTGTTAGCAATGAATAATGACCCATTCAACCTATATTAGCATCTTACGAGCTGCCAGGCAAAAAGATAGCCGCTCTACCGCACACGGGCCCTAGACCAAAT
Source organism: Calephelis virginiensis (assembly GCA_002245475.1). Classification (NCBI taxonomy): domain Eukaryota; kingdom Metazoa; phylum Arthropoda; class Insecta; order Lepidoptera; family Riodinidae; genus Calephelis; species Calephelis virginiensis. The sequence goes on from NJDC01005540.1 coordinate 9,025, forward strand.
AGAGAAAAGAGTAGGTAGGGTTGAAAATCACAAGTAAAACACATGTATTTCTCAATAAAATCCAGAAACTTGAAATTTAAATTTGAAAACCTTTCAATGAGTTCTTAAGACCTATCTTTCACAAGTTTCCGTTTTTTACTCGTATTTTAGATAGAATTTAGCGGAATGTAGGCTACGAAGTCAACTTTAGAGTAACGAGCTGTTGTGAAGTCCTATTATGTATATGGAGAATAATTCATCTTCATTTACATTGTTGTTTTTCATTCATTGTAATTTATGAAAAATACATTTTTAACACTTGTAAGAATTTTACATATAATATTGATGTTTTTCAAATAGCCCTAAGTTTGTTTTATTCCAAATTTACATGTATTTTACTGGAAAAATTCAAAGTTTCAAAAAAAAACAAATGAGTATCTTTCGCCATTTTTATCCCTAGAAATGAGAAAGAGCAACGACGTGTAAAAAAATCATACTCAGCATGTTTGAAAAAACATTAAATACCAAGTTTAAATATTTTTACGTTTTTGTATACGTATCTATAATTACTTTTATCTACAAAATCTAAATAAGCTAAGTTTAAATAAGCTCACCTGAAAGTACTAAATTCTTTAATTAGTCATAATAAATAATTACTTCAGTTTCTAATGACTTAAAGGCTTCAGAGCCGACTGTTGGGTATGCAATTCGAAATACAGTTCTATTTAAGTACTATAAACAATCTATTCATCACGCATCATAGAAAGAAATTTTAATCTGAAAATTGCGCAATAAGTATAATAAATTCTAAGCATTTAATATTTTAATAAATACGTAAAATTTAAAATGGAAATTCTTGTTCTTTTCTCTAGTCTTGTCAAAAAAACTTTAGAAAGTATATATTATTATACAAGGTATTAAATTAAAAGAATCTTACTTGCTTATAAGTAATTTCCACAGTTCATATTCGAATATCTCGCTGAATTTCAGAACACGTCTACGTCAAGGCTCTGTTTACGATATAATATTGGCGCCAGCGTTCGATCGATAGTAGGGTGTAAACCAGTAGCAAGACCCACCCCATTCCCCACATTTTATTCCAGTCTCGACCCTTACAAGGTTCGTTTCTATAAAGCTACGGCTCAAAGCACGCTGGTTGCGTTTGACGTAAATCTCATAGTTGTAAAAATGGAAACAGAAGTGTTAACTGTGTATAGGTAACAAACTAAATTAAAAAAAATATTTTTGGAGAAAATGTTGACATTTTGAAACTTCGCGTGTCTCGCATCAAAACATTTCCTTTTTTTGTCGTGAAGCAAAAACGCATTTTCTACCTAATTTTCTAATTTCCCATTATAGTATCTACGTAATTTACAAACCTAATTTATAATTATTCAATTCTATTTTTTAGAATTCCGTAGCCGAATGAAAGCTATTAGATTTCACATGTCTGTTCGTCCGCCAATATCTTACATACATTTTATTCCCAAACAATCAGTAAGTACTACACAGTTTTATGACAAAATACAGAAAACAAGCACGCGGCTCTCTTGAGTACACAAGACCACAGCAGCCTAAAGACACCATAGTTTTTGTAAATGCGTCGCCTGAGCCTGGGTTATGAGGCGTATAGGCAAGGCGTTAGATCCCAACCGGGACTAAGCTGAGCTAATAACCCCTTTCACCTTTGTTCGCATGTTACGAGCTGCCGTATTTAAGACGCATCTCAGTCCAAACTCGATCCGTCTTATTAATAAACGTGGACTAAAGTAGGATTGAAGTTAAATTGATATTATAGCCTCTATTGCATTGTATGTACTATCTAATAAGGACTATGATACAAGATAGACGCGATATTAATAAACGTTTACTAATAAGACGGGATGTGTTTACAAGTAGATATTTTAGGGTTATGTCTCCTATCTTCGAGCATTCGGTAATGTTTTAACAGTTAGGTTTCACATATGTTCACGAGTTAAATACTTAAGTACAAATTGTGCATTGTATATCTATTCCATGCTTACGAGTTTTTGACCGAGTTTTTTTTTAAATTGAGGGTCAGCCCTGCGGTCAAAATTTTCACAATTAACGCAGTCACGATAGGAGGCTAGCGCATTGCAAGGACTTTGTCGTGTCGATATCACTTCTTTACATAATGCTGTCCCCAAACAGTCTGTCGGTACTCATTATTAATCAGTGTATGCTGGATGAAGCGTTGCTAATAAATCTTAATTAATGCAAAGTGTTCAACATCTCAATCTTAGCATCAAGGTTAGAATGTCCTAACATCAGGAAAATAGGTAGGTAAGTAGTATAAAAGTAAGATGTCGCCTCTAAAAATAGAGAATCAAAATATTCTTTGAAATAAACCATTTCATTATAACTATCATTTCCCATCAATAAAAATATTCCCAGGGGTGCTATTATCTTGATAGGTTCACAATCTTTTTTCCGAAACGTAGATTAGATTATAGTAAAGAGCAACTATAAATAGATATATTTTCCTGGTGCTAATTCGGTCTTACCAGATTATTTTTTCTACTTTTTAGATATCTAGTACAAACAATCACCTTAAAACTAATAAAAATATGCAAATACACTTAAGATAAAAATGTAATGAAATATAGCATTTACAATCTGGTGGTCCAGTGTTTAAAAGGTTATGACATTAACTACATGGAGGCCCCAGGTTTGATTCTTTCATGGTAACTATGAATGTATTTTTTCATGGGATTAGTGGCAATTTATCGATTGCGATTTGATCGCCGTTTGGCGATAGGTTAGCTTATTATTATGGTTATACCTCTGCCTACTTCTTCCGGGATACAGGCATAAAGATACTTACAGAATTATTAAATAATTTCCAAAGTCAATTGTGATGTAGTTAGCTTTTAATTTAAATTACAATAACAAAAAAAGAATTTATTAATACGGAGGGCGTGGTAGTATGGGCTAATGGGCTTGCCTGTTCCAGAGAGGGACAAAGTCATGGAGCTGTAGAGCTCTTTGACCTAAAGAGAATATAATCAATAGGTACGTTTTACACTGAGCTTTAAGTTTTTCCGCCATCGCCATTAAAGAAGTTGATCGTAGTTTTTTTGTTATTATATGAAGTTGGTGTAATATATGAGTAACGTTAGTCAATTTAGTAGGCAATTAAGTAGTTTAACTTTGTTCAGTTAAAGTGCACAAGTGAAATATTTATGAAGAAATTATTGTTTCATGTGTTGACTCATTACCGCCAAATCTCACTACATGAACTTGAGTAAGGAGGCTAACGCTTTACTTAAGACCCCGACATGACATTTTAAATTGACATATGACTATATTATATGAAACTGTAGAAGTAATAAATTAAAAATAAACAACAAGAAAAAGATTCTAATATTACGAAATACTTGGCAGTTTGGCCTAATGATCTTAGCCTGTCCCAGAAATACAGAAAATAACAAATACAGAAAATACAGAAAGTGACAAATTAAAAACGAACAGCAACAAAAACATGAACATAATAAAAATAAATTTATTTTAGTAGATACGTCCGAAGTAAAGCTTCATGAAGTAGATAAATAATACAATTATGTTATTTGTCAAATTGTAAGAAAATGGAGAGTTTCTGTCGCCATTGTGAAAGAAAATGGTCGTGGTTTTTTCATAAATATTGAACTTTGTGTATTTTATGTGTAAGCTTCCCCGTATTGGTCCGGGCTCCTTTGCAAAATAGACCATCTGCCTTCCTGCCAGGCAGCTCGTAATAGGCGAGCATAGACTTACCGTCACTAAAACCGTTACATCTGACATGGTGGTAAATTTTAGCAGCGACTCACCCGGATTGGTACCACCGCCTTACCTATTCCTGCCGCCATAACGTCATGACGTGTTTCGGTTTGGAGGGTAAGGTAGCCAGTAAACTTACTTTTGCTTAAGGCCTATCGTCCCGGCCTCGGGTTCGCAACGCACCATTACCGCCTTTGGTTTCTCTAGGCGGCGTGAATTTCTTACCATCAGGAAATCCATCTGCTTGTTTGTCTTCCAATATCATAAAAAAACTAGTTAATTTAGTTCGCATTTATTTTAGTTTTGTTCAGTTAAAGCGCACACCTGAAATATTTATAAACACTAACACTAACTTTATTGTATTGTGTATTTCCTCGTTGCTGCCAAATCTTACTAAAAGAGCAGCTCAAGTAAAGAGGCAACAGCTTATCTCAAAACCATGACATGACATTTTATAACGCCTGATAATTATAACATACGAAACTGAAAAGATGGATTATTAGAAATAAATAAAAAGAAAAATAATTTATTAATCCGGTAAAAGTGGCATTACGGCCCAATGGTCTTAACCTGCCCCATTTGTCTATGACAAATTATAAAAGCAATAATAGAGTTTTGACGCCATCATGAATGAAGATGGTCGTAATTTTTTCTCAATTATTGAATTTAGGGTAAATTATGAGTAAAATTAGTTAATTTAGGTGGTAATTAGTTTAATTTTGTTCTGTGAAAGTGCACATATGAAATGAACATGAAGAAATTAGTGTATACTGAATTTCCTCGCTGCTGCCAAATCTTCCAAAATGAGCTTGTGTAAAGTGACCACCGCTTTACTCAAGACCCTGACCTGACTTTGTAAATAGTGACTAATGACTGTACGAGAATAATTAATACGGAAGACATATTGTGATTAATGACTGTATAAGAATTAATTAATAATTAAAAATAATTGTTCGCGTCTTCTGAGGCAGAAATGGTGGATCTTCTTAAACGCGTGGAGACAAGCAGTTGAAAAATAGGTCTAGCTATAAACAAACCGAAGACCAAACTCATGGTGATCAACCGTTTCGAATCCATTCAGCGCACTAACATTCTGCAGGAATATGAGACCGTAAATCAGTTCCAGTACCTGGGGTCGACGATAACGTGCAATGGGAACAGCGAGCCGGAAATAAGAAGACGCATTGGCATGGCAAAAACGTCTGGAAAAAAAGTCTGGAAAGACAGAAACATCACAAATCGAACCAAAGCACATCTCGTTCGCACGCTTGTGTTTCCCATTGCCCTCTACGGTGTCAAGACGTGGACAATCAAGGCGGCCGATAGAAAGAGAATCGACGCCTTTTAAATGTGGTGCTGGCGCCGAATGCTGAGAATACCATGGACAGCCCACTGCACAAACGTCTCGATACTCAAACAGCTGAAGCTGAAGAAGACACAGCGTCTGTCTGCGACCTGCCTGCAACGTATAATGCAGTACTTCGGCCACGTAGCAGTGACAGGGAAGGTGGAGTGGAAAATACCTAGAGGACGAAGTCCCAATCGGTGGTCGGACCAAATCTCCAAACAGCTGGAGATGCCCGTCAGTGCTGCGCTCCACCAAGCGACGGAACGCAACCGATGGAAGCAGCTGGTAGACAGGATCAAAAGGAGTCACGATCCTCAGCAGTGAGGGAATCGACTGAAGAGAGAGAAGAATTAATAAATACGGAAGACGTGGCAGCATGTCCTAAAGGTCTTAGCCGGCCCCAGAATGGGGCAAACTAACTTAAAAAAAAATCAATTCATACCTTTGAGTATTAAATACTCAAAGATTCTAACTCATTTCTATGCAGTTCGCAAATAGGTAATTAATAAAAAATACACGTTCATAATTCATAAAATAAGTTTTCGTAAAAACTAAGTGGACATTAGCTTTTAAATGTAGGGGGAGCCATCAAAATAATGATACCACAAAATTTGTACTGTTACACCTTTCCAATGCTGCGGAAAGAAGGTTAAACAAACAGAAATACTTTAATGTTGTATTCAGTTATGTATAGAATAAAATAATCAACTGGAGCTTTATAAATCAAAACCTATCAAAAATAGGTAAGTTTAATCAATAAAATGGAGATACCTACGCTATCATAACGTTCATCCGTCATGGTTTTGAGAAATATCATTTGACATATCCAAACCACATTTTTTATCTAGCAACATTGTACACGTTCTTTTTCCTTCTGAAGTTGTTAGAGACACGTGCGTTTGTTACGCCAATTTCTCTAAAATAATCCAAAATGAGTGAAGGAACCGCGACAATTCGCACTCGTAAATTTATGACCAACAGGTAAAAGTGCTAAACCTTGTAAAAAATCCATAATTATGTTTGTTTCGGCAGAATTATTGTCGAACAACGCTTGACAGGTTATGTGACAACGTTTGTGGTGTTCCAGGTTGTTGGCAAGAAAGCAAATGGTCTGCGATGTCCTCCATCCAGGCAAACCCACTGTTAGCAAAACAGAAATACGAGAAAAGCTCGCTAAAATGTACAAGGTGACACCTGATGTGGTCTTCGTATTCGGTTTCAAGACGAACTTTGGTGGTGGCAAATCCACAGGATTTGCGTTAATTTACGACGCATTAGACTTGGCTAAGAAGTTCGAACCCAAACACAGACTAGCCCGTCACGGTCTTTACGAAAAGAAGAGGCCCACACGTAAACAGCGTAAGGAACGTAAGAACAGGATGAAGAAGGTACGTGGTACAAAGAAATCTAAAGTGGGAGCGGCCGCTAAGAAGTAATGACGGTTTAGTGTAAGTAAATAAAGCTGATAAAATCCAAGTTTGTTTTTGTTTCAAAATTTCTAGATAACCTCAAAATATTTTGATTTCATAAAACTGCATTCTAAAGTTTTTACTGAAATTAGAAAATTAACTAGCGATTTTTAAATGTTCTTATTTTTTACTTTTTTTTAGTCAGTTAAGAGTTCCCCACAGTGTCACTAATTACTGAGTAAAAGTCACTAATGTTAAAAAGTATAGTTCCAGTCTCTGAGTAGTATTCCTCGTCGGAAAAAAGGGTGTTTAATGTGTCGGTCTTTAGCAACCTAAATGAATTTAATGTTTAAAAGCTGACATAATCAAAATGGATTATTGGTATGGGGTTAATGAAAATTTTAGATTTAATTTTATTTCTATTTGTTTGTAATAACTTAGGTATAATAATGAATGTAGGTACCCAGGGAGACCAGGGTTGACTTTCTGTGATCAGATGCCTTGGATATTATCTGAGGGTGGTGTCGAGTCTCTGAAACAGCTATGTTTGTCTGAAAAGAATAATGAATGTGAAAGAAACCAGACATGTTTGTCAGGATCTTGAGGTTTGGCACTTGATACTCTCTGTCTGCCCCGTAAGGGACTTGACATGAAGATATGAATGTGTAATTTTAATTGACTATCTGCAAAAAAAAATGATAAATGTTATCTTTTACTAACAAATAGTTATGTCCCTGCTAGGAAATAGTTGATTTTTGTTCTGGGTACTATTACAAGTAACATTAAATGTACTTTACCGTTGCACAACTCTTACAATTATACCAATTTATACTATGTAATTGTGCTGAAAGTTTAGGCTAGGTGATAATTCTTTTTTGTCTTGTCAAAATTGTTACTACCATATATAATAATGGTGCTTGTCACTTCTGTGATTTGGAGGTTAGGGTAGTATCAGGAAATTCTTTTGCTTATTTACCTTTATGTGAGTATTATTTTCACTTGGTTTATAGGAACCATATTTGTGCTAGATATGCATATATTAATGAGATCCTTAGTACCTACTTCTGGATTCTGTTGCTCAAGTCATACAAGCAATTGATTTTTTGCTCAAGTTGCTTACACCCTGCCTGGTGTGAAAGCTGTTGGCTAACATAGAATGAATTTCACAGAAGCCTGGAACGAACATGGTAATATGAGTAGGTGCATTATTTAAAGTTAGTTGTGCAATAATTATTTGTGGAGTACAACTGTAAAAACCCAACTGATTTCAATATGTAAATCTTATGCATAAACAAAATATCCACTGTGGTCTAGAGGTCCGGCGTAGTACTTGACTTCATGAGGTCCTAGGTTCGATCCCCGGGTTGGACAGCAAAAAAAAATTAATTAATATTTTCAATTTTCTAATAGAATTAACATTGCCTGGGATTGGATATATCCCAGTTGGCAATAGGCTTACCACCTATCGCATTGTAGGACTTAGTGTCTTTGGCTAGTCATGGTTGCCCTGGTTGTGCCTTTGCCTACCCATTCGTGGATATGGTTGTGAAGATACTTCTTAAACAAAACAAGTATTTCCTATGATTCCATCATCAGAGCCAGGCTTGGTGAAAACCACTTCTGAAGTTTGAATTCAAAGTAAGTTTCAAATAAAAAAAAAGTTTTAATCAGTTCAGAAACAACAGAGAATTTGATTAACATACATGAAAAAAAAAGGCTTCAAACCACATAATATTAATAATAAGAATAACCAGGAATGCTAATTTAATTTTCATAAGTCACAACTGTACAAGCACACTGGTGTCCTGATGGTAAGAAATATCCGTGACCTATAGACACCATTAATGTTACAGGTGTGTCACTGTCCTGTGGTCATGATGTCCGACCTAATGTGCAAGTGAGGGTACCCTACCCTCCGAACAGGAATAGGTTAGGCAGTGGATCCCATTCTCTGGACATTGCTGCACAGCTCTTGACCAGCAGTGGTATATTGGTACTGACCTATATTTTAATCTCTTACGACCTGCCTGGCAGAGATTCTACTCATTGGACCTGGACCAACAACACCCTGTATTTTTGTAATGAGTGTGGTCAAGTTGAGTCGAGTTACTAGTGTAGTACATGTTACTATACATGTAGGTATTCTACATTCCTGAATCAAAATTGCAGTCATCTGTCAACACTCAAACATTAGGATAATTTCAAGATTGTGATATTTATTTTGATTGGTTTTTGATCATAAACTAGCGGCCCGCTTGGCTTCGCACAGTTATGAAATATACATATAAACATTTTTTTTTATGATAATGAAAGGCAAACAAGCAGAAGGATTTCCTGATGGTAAGAAATACACGCCGCCAAGAGACACCAAAGGTAGTAATGGTGCGTTGCCAACCTGAGGCCGGGATGTTAGGCCTCGAGCAAAAGTAAGTTGACCGGCTTCCTTACCCTCCGAACCGGAACACGTCAACGGCAAGCATTGGACGTTATGGTGGAAGGAATATGTAAGGTGGTGGTGCCAATCCGGGAGAGTCACTGCAAAACTTTACTACCTAGTAGGATGTCACGATGTCAGTGACGGTACGCTCTCATTTTACGAGCTGCCTGGAGTGAAGGCAGATGGTCTCTTCTGCAAAGGAGCCCAGACCAACACAGATCAGCAACTAAAAGCATATTATATAACATTGATGGTGCCTATAAGCTATAATCCCATGCAGGAGAGCCGTGTGTGTTTATTCCATAAAAAATATATGAAATAAGGTTCTTACAAGTGGCGGTGGACAGTTATACAAGCAATGTGACAGGTATGCATCTGATGGTTTGTATTGTCATACTAGCTGTTTCAGCGTAAGATCAAGTCCAATGGAGTTTTGTTCGGTGAAGTTGGTGATATCTCTTCACCTCACCAGTTTTTTTACGCTGCCCCGTGCAGTCAAGCTCTACCTAGTGGAAGCCCAGCAGTGAAGACTAGCGAACAAACGCAGCGACTTTGCGAGGAGGGGCAGACTTCAGCATTTATTATATTATGAAATACACGTCGCCTGCAGATATCAATAACGATTTTGCTTGCTGGCATCAAAAATGCACAAAAATTAAAACTGGCTTCACTGAATTTGATTTCTTGCGTTAATTTATTGGCTACTCGACGCTTCAAATGAAAGCACTACAAATTCGGACACTTTTCTGACAACAAAAATAAGTAGAGGTATCAAGCGTTGCAGAACAATACTAAATAGTCACTGTAAATAAATAAAAAATACCTGATGGTGCTCTTGCCTACTTTGTGTTGTAAAGTCTTCTTTCTTTAATTTTTGGAACTAGCTTTAGCATTAGCCAAGTTGCAATTTGCATCAAGTAACCCGACTTCAAATCGGGTTTAAATTATTCAAAACTAGCGGTTCCGTCGAACTTTTTTCCACCTGTTCAGCTTGTACATATAAAAAAAAATGTTTTTTCTAATTTCTCGCTAAAGTAAAGTAAGTGAAAAACTACCTAAGTCCATCTCCTGATTCTAAGCTACCTCCCCATAAATTTTCAGCCAAATTGGTTGAGCGGTTCTTGAGTTATAAATAGTCATAGTGTGTAACTAACACAACTTTCTTTCATTATACAGATTAGTCATAACTAGTTAAAGAATGTCATGTCTAGAGCCTCTTTACTTATGCTCATTTACGGCAAATATTAGTAAACTATCTGAGATAAGAGATAGCACTTCCAGGTAACAGCTGTTATTTTTTTATAATTAACAAAAGTATCTTCGCAACAAAACTCTAGTAGATCTATCTATATCTTCAATAGTTAACAATATTGGCAGTTAATGAGATAAGGTGGCAATGAGGAATACATGATACACTACATTACTTCTTCATGACCATATAATTTGTGCACTTTCACTGAACAAAATGCTACAAAAATTGACTAATTTCACTCAACATAAACACGAAATTCAATAATTACGATAATACTACGTCTATCTTTTCTCTCCTTGGCGCCAAAAAGGCAAAAATCGATTATTCTTCCATTTAAAAATGGAATCCATTGTATGTATTTTCTATTAGATATGGTTTAAATTGAAAACAAATATTAACGTGTCATAACTTTAATTTCCTTAACTAAGTTACAATTCACAATAAATTACATTCACTGATAAATTTTAATAATACAAATTAATAAAATATATATTTTCTTCATATACCTTGTAATTGCTTTTGCTAAATCACATATCAATCATATAATGGTGACCTCACACTTATCCCAAATATCTGAAACTGAACTGAAATTTTCGATCAACTAGGTTCTACTACTTACAGCTAACATTCCAGTAGGTTTTTTTTAAATAGAAAGCTTAAATGTCTTTACATTTCATTTTGAGATCAAGCAAAATATATTTAAAAAAACAACATTTTTAAGAAATTGTTTTTTTCTTGCAATGTTTTGAATCATGCAACACCTAAGTAAATTATAAATCCAACAATTTTATAAATAAGAAAATTGACATCTTTTACCAATCAATAAATTATCGTTGATCAATTTATTTACCTTTTTTAAAAAAAAATCTGTTTTGTTGCTCCCTTAAGGAGGTGTTTCAGTACATGACTGATAAAAGTTTTTAAAATTTGGTAGATATCAGGAACACACGAATATTATCAGTATATTACAAGTAATTAATAGATTACTTCCATGCTCGGAGATATTTATTTTTCTTGTGTCCATTGCAACTGACTAGACTACTCATTTTTTTTAGTTGTTGTTCATATGACAAGTGTGGAGGCACCATTATATTCATAGACCGTTAAACAAGTTGAATTTTGAACTTAACACAAGAGACCATTAGTACTCTTTGGTAAATTGAAAGGGGCAAGAATAATAGCGAAAAGTTTATAACGGAGTTTAAATAAAATTCTTCAGAGAGTTGATTTTAATGTTTTTTATACCTTGGTTCGTAAAATAAAATGGGATTTTTGTCTTAAGTAAAACTGCTTTATGCTTGACTATGTAATAAAAGAATTCACTTAATTTCTCAAAGATCCTGTCTTCGATCCTGATTTTATGACCATTGGACTACCTGAGAAGTATCGTTTTAAACAAGAACGAAATTATAAATAAAATCTGCACAAGAAGGAACATGAACAAAATTAAGGACTTCTGAACCTCCCGCTTTTTCATGTCGGCTAAAAACATTTTATACAAGGTGAATTAAGTCTAAGTAAAGTATTCGTAGCGTAAAAGTATTTACCATAATTATTCAAAGTACCTGAGCAATTTAATCAGTTAGTATTTGAGGAGCACCCATTTTAAAATACAGACTATACTATAAAATATTCAAATTGTTTACTGGTCTCTAAACTTATTATTCTATCTAAACTATATTAGAATAAACGCTTCTTAATGTAGCTACATATAAGTTTTGGTTGAAATAGCTTACTAAAATACTACTTTACTACATTTATTACATTATTACGGTGGTCTGTCGTTGATGGTGGACCAATGATCTACATTTAATGATAAATCAATAGTCTACCGCTTTATGGAAGATCAAAGATCTGCTAAGATCACAGATCTGCTGTTTATGGAAGATCAAAGATCTGCCGTTTAAGGAAGATTAAAGGTCTGCCGTTTATTAAAGAGCAAAGGTTTGTCGTTTATTAAAGATCAAAAGTCTGCCGTTTATTAAAGATCAAAGGTCTGCCGTTTATTAAAGATCAAAGGTCTGCCTTTTATTAAAGATCAAAGGTCTGCCGTTTATTGAATACCAAAGATCTACCGTGCATAGAAAATCAATGATCTGCCGGATGATGGTAGACTAAGGATCTGCGGTTATATGGTACTAAGGATTGGAGCCTTTACCATTAATTTCAATAGCTTATGTTCCGTAATATAAGTATCGACATTTATAGCGTTTTTGTTCTGAAAATTTAGTAATATGTTTACAACAGTGCAAGTGTATTAATATAACACGTTACTAAATAGTTAAGTGAAACATTGCAAGAGTATTCATATATTATAATGTAATTTTACAAAATGGAGTTTCACCAATGCCTAGTATGGAGGCAATTCAATTTATGAAAATGTAGTTCTCTAAGTTACCAGTAGACGCGCTATTCAAAGTTTTCATACAAATAATTTACGAAGACGCTACCTAGTGTAGCGCCATAAACTCATGGTAAGGGCTCTGAAATTCCATAAGTCTAAATTGGTCTGCCTTTATGATGGAAGACCAATAATCTTCGGCTTGATGGTAGACCAATAGTCCGCAGTTTGATGGTAGGCCAATACAAGTTAGTTATTTAGAATAAGCGAAAAAGTGAACTCAATAAAAATATAGGTATTTGCATTAAAATGTCTATCGTAAAAAGTAGTATTACAAATTACAACTAGATGTATAAAAGGAATGAATGGTATAATAAATACAATAAATATTTAAGTTACTACTATCAGCCTATAGTTTATACCTTCTAGATATTTATTCACTACAAAAGGCTGCATGATGCGACACTTAACATTTTTTTTTACGGACAACACCAAAAATAAATTTGGCATCATTTTTACAAAGACAGTTTAAATTAAAACATATTTATACTACATACTCTTATTTTATGTGTCACTAGCTCTGCTCGCGACTTCGTCCGAATCGAATTTAACAAAAAAGTTATTAAGAATTTTTTAAATTGAAATAGCCCAAGCCCAATTATTACATATATATACATATATCAGCTACGTGACAGTGAAGTCCCGAAAAATTCGGTCCAGCCGTTTCAGAGATTATCCGGAACAAACAGACCGACAAAAATAGTAAAAAAATGCTATTTTGTTAAACTTACCATAGTAATAAAATAAAGTACCATAGTAGTAAAAGCGGTTATTTTACATTACATTTATACTACAAAGCGGAAACTCCAATCTTGTTTATTTATATATTATATACATGTTATTAGTATCATCCCATATTATAATATTATTAGTTATTGTGACCTGTGCATTACGGTACCGTACATTTGTCTATAAAGTCAAGACAAATATTAAAATGACGTTGGGTTAGTCATTTTTTTTGGAGTCGAGCAGATACTTCTCTTGTTGGTAAAAAAATGGACGTCTACAGAGTACAGACATCAAAAACGTAAAGGGCGCGTTGGTAACCACGTATGAAGCCGACCTCGATAATTTCTAGCATCGACATTATAGCGACAGTACTAGAAAAATCCGGCTAAGCAATGACAGGATTTTATTAATGTAACATAAAAAATAAACAATTTAATTACATTCGCATGCTTCAACGTGCGGACAGTATAGGTGATCCCTCTCCTTAAACCTGTGACGTCATTTTTAATAACCCACTAGAAATGGACCAATCTGTGAGAGAGGGAATACCCTTTGGGAAAATTATGTTTCTTTACATACATAATAAAATAACACTAGCTTCTACACTACTTAACATACCTTTAAAATACGTTTTCATTAGTTTTTCAAGTCTTATTTATGTTTGAAATACTGTTCTAAATAAAATTGTGATTAAATTGGAAAACAAAAAACCGTAACCGCGCCTTATTTATAAAAGTAGACAAAAGTAGGATTCAAATTGACATAACAGTCTATATCCTAATAGTCTAAAATACCAAGTTGAATCTTGAAGTACTTCAGTCCATGTTTATTAATAAATTAATATTTAAGGAACATTACACAACGAGAAATATATTTTAAACTCATTTTAAACAAGTGGAAGATGGGTTTACAGCTAATCACTAAATATAATACAAATTAGCAAAACTAATCATACAAAAAATTAAACTAAAATGTTGGCATACTAATTTTAGCAAAATAGTGTCTCGACGTAATTTTTAACTAAGACTTGCGTATTCCTATTTTTAAACATGGAGCCTAATGCATTGTAATACATCTGTTATAATATTATTAACGTTATTTTGATATTACAAGATTTTTTATTTAAAAATTGTTAGTGTATAAATAGCTTAATAGTATTGACAACATTAGCATAGTTTTGATAGTGTATTAAAGTTTAAAACGTGTGGTGAGAAAGAAATGTTAATTATCAAGATTTTCTTTATTACTTGTGTTAAACTGAGGATTTAATATAAATAAATCAATAAATAAATATCCCTGGACAAGTTGGAGTTAGATTCAATAAGCAAATTATGTGCTTGTGTTATGGGTGTCAGTCAACGATACTGATATATAGAAGTACTTAAATAGATACTAGAATAAATTTAATAAATAAATAATATTACCGCCATTGGTAAAAAGTAATGACAATGATTAAATACATACATAAAATAATGAGGTCAATACAAATGTATGTTTGTTTTTTCTGTGATAAAAAATTGTATGAGTTGTATTGTTATAAACACCTCATATTATTAATGTATTCGTATCATTATTAGGATTAGTTCTCAAATTATTGAAAACTGGGTTAAAACCATTCAATTATAAAGACCGAAGCTAAAAGCTTTATTACAATATTTTCCATTTCAAACTCGCAATTACAAGGCAATACTATAAAATGTCTAATACTGAATACTAAAAAAACGTAAAAAAAAATAGTTCCAATATATCAAGCCTTAACGTATGCCATAGATTAATTCTATATTTGTGAATTCCTTGTACATGTGTATTTTTAATGATATTAAAATAAGGTATTTTAAAGAACTGTTTAAACTTTTATAACTTTCTATTAAAATTAAAAGGGAACTTCTAGTACTCATTAAGCATACAATTTTTTTTGACTGTATAGGACCCATTTTTGGGATAAACGAGACTATTTTTTTTAGCTTGTGTCATAGTCATATCTAAGATATATAACATTTGTGTCAACGGCCCTGCAGTATTACACCTCTGATTTATTGGGGTTTTATTCATAAAGAGGACATCCATAAATTAAGTCACAGAATGAAATGGTATATAACAATGAACACAAGAAAATAAGACGATAATAGTCGCACAGAAAACGACCCCAGTTAAATTAAAATCTGGTACAATGGTCTAAATTTTGCATCTCAATTTTAGTTAGGAAATTGTATTTATGAGTACATTTTAAGATAAAAAGAAATAAAAGTACAAATCCATATGGGTCGAGAGTGTAATAAGTTAAATTATAGATGTACAAGTTTGAAACGATTATAAGTCTCACCATAGATAATACTTTATGCAGAACAGCACATTCTATCGACGACTTGGTTGCTTTTGACCAAAATGTTTAAAACAAGAACAACTGAAACTCATGCTATCTCACTCATAATACTAATTTGGACTAACGATCGAAATTTCGCAAAATTGTGAAAAAGGCGCGTACGAAACGACCAATAGCAAACTGACACAATTAACGCGTATAGCGCCGCGCTATAATTAGTCGACATATTTTCATGGCCTTCAAAATACGTGCAATCTTGTACAAAATAGAAAATAAAAGGAAAAGAGGACAAAAAATACTAAATTTATTCTATACAATTTCTACATATAAAGCAATTACTTCAAGTTAATTAAGAATATTGTTATTTGTGATGCTTATATTTAATAAGACACCTTGCAAATTTCACGTCCCTACAAAGCTCTATATATTAAATACTAGAATTGTAGATAGAATACAGTTTATTTAACTAAAGAAATTGAGTTTTTTTTTTCAAGTTTCATAAAATTAGAGATTTGTGGATTGCGCTATGTGTGGAAAAACTTCAGTAATTATTTTATAGCTTATAAATTTTAGCCTTGTACGGTTTTTTATATTTTCTAAATATATTGGCAATATGGCAAATATAATTATTATAATGTTGACAGAAATTCATTTGAAGTACATATTGTGAACCTTATTTTATTGCAATTAAACACCTATTGCAAATCTACTTCTTAGAATATAATTTTCATGTTAATTGAACTGAAATTAATTATGTTGAATTTTATACTATTTGCAAGTAAATCTAAATTATAACTTATATTAATGGGAATAGTCCACAATAGGAAAGAACATGTTGGAAAATCAAAAAACTTAACATCATATAACAAAATTTGAACCTCATATTTCAATTAAGTCTGGTCTATTTAGAAAATAACATGCTGGAAAAAAATAAAATAAAAAACTAATTTTAAACATTACAGTACTGCTTTTAAGTAAGTCTAATAAATAATTATTCACTAAAAACATACTGTTGCAAATGGTCTATATATTATCGACAAATTATAAAATAAACTTATTTTGAACCTTATAGTATTGCATTTAAGTTCAATTTATCTCACAATATTCACCTTGGCCCGTGCACGAGGGGTAGTGGGCGCTATTCATTTACTTCCTGCGTTTCTTGCGCCGGCCTAGAGGGTGAATGTGCTCTCGCCGGTTCATCATCTTTCTCTTTCTTTTGAACACGTCTGAAAAAGGTATTACAGTGAGAGACAGACATAAAAGTCATGATAATGGCGTATTTTTCATTATTTGTAATTATGAGTGCTCTATAATCACAGAGACAGATCTGGGGGGCTGATTATGTATCTCAATTGCCAATTCAAAATGGAAAAGTGTACATCAAATAGCTGTCAAATGAAGTCAATGGTGTTTGCTATTTCTATTGTATTTCTTTTGGTCAGTGGAGATAGCAAATATAAAACACGTCATGTGACAACTATTTGATGTACACTTTTCCATTTTGAGTTGGCAACTGAGATACATAGTCAGCCCCCTGGTCTTCAAGTCAAGGGGTTGAATACTGGTGGGAGTTATGATCGCAATGGCCATGGATCTGCCTATAAACTAGGATATATACGCGTAGAATAATGTACCTAAAGTTGTTTGCAATTTATTTAAAAAATAATAATAATATGTTAATGGTGGTATCCATTAAACTAATTTTAAGTTATCTCTATCTTCTTTCAACAAAAGTAATAGAAAGAGACAAAACACTTTGTGCAATCAGGTTTGTCTGTGCGCGACATTTCTACAGACGTTTAATATATCACTCGGAAAATGTTGATTAAAAACATCACAATTTGACATGTCCAGATTAATCTGACGTTTACAAAACGTTCCACCTCTATTGTTTTTGTTTCATTAGAAAAAGATAGTATGCATTTAAAATAAGTTTGTGAACAGCAGAATCTCCACCAATGTCTGATATTGTAATAGTTGAATACCTGTATATATCGTTCGTGGGCTGTAGCGTGCCGTGGTGCAGCAGCAGACGGCGGCCGGCGGGGGGCGGCGGCGGGGCCCACCAGGCCACCACGCGCCCCACGACGGGCACGCGCCGCAGCAGCGTCTCCTGCTCCGACCGCAGCTCCGCCTCCGCCGCCTCGATACCTGCACCACACCGCCCCGACCCACGCTCCACATTATACCACATACATAATTACTAGACAATAGCTTTCACTTGTATCTATAAAAATAACCACATTATTAAAAACCGACTTCAAAACTAAAAAGTAAAAATAATAAAGATTTAATATTAATTATATACTACCTAGTATTTATGTGCAATTTACTAATAGGTTTGAAGTCGGTGCCAAGCCAATTTAATACATACTTAAAATAAAATTATTAGTTTATGGCTGGTCATCAACTTCAAAACTATTAATAAATAGCACATATAATAGGTAGTAATAGGTAGTATAGAATTAATATTAAATCTTTATTATTTTTTACTTTTAAAGTTGGTTTTTAAAAATGTAGGTATTTTTATTTCATGCTTTTTAATTTATTGCTGATATGGTCTAATTTATTAAAAATAAACATTGGAACAGGTGAAAGAAGATAAAAATCAAATTTTTATGTGATCAATTCGAAACTATTGCGTAAATCGGTTCAGAAACCTCGGAGAAGTCGGTGTACATACATAAAAAAATATTCCGGCCAAATTGAGAACCTTCTCGTTTTTTGAACTCGGTTAAAAATAACCAACAAAATCCTGAAAAAAATCAGTTTTTGTGTGCTTCATCCGTACCCGACATTATAGAAGCATATACCAATCACGGCTACAAGAAGCATGAAATACCAATCTATCACAAAACACGCGAAAACATACGATTAACACAAAATAATTTTTAAGTTACATACTATCGGAACTACATAAATTACTATCAATTAATATTATGTATATGTTAAATAACTAAGAGAGTTTATTATAAATTATTTAAAAAAATATAATATAACGGAATCATTGTTAAAAGCATATTAAATGTGCAAAATGATATTATGTACCGTATAAAATTTATAAATGATCTATTAATAAATATCCGGCTCGAAGGACCAAAAAATAAGTAAGTTCAAACCCTCTACATATCCTGTAGAGCTCTACAAACTGTTTTAAAACGCTGATTCAAACTATACATTTGAGTTCTTCTGATTTTATATTACAGTAAATTGAAAATATTTATAAGAAATTGAATATCTGTACAAACTTCAAAATATTAACTACACTAGAATATTCTCAGTGTGTGGCTGCGTTCCGATCCGGTGGTAGTTTTAGTATTATATAGACTCGTCACAAGTGCCTCTTTTCTATAAAAATATTTCTATTCTATTCTAATTATAAACAGAAAATGTTCACAAATGTAAATTCATCGTACAAAACTGAGATTCAAAACAAATAAGATATAATGTTACATATCAGGTTATAACGTGATTAAAGAAAAACGCACCTTTTTTCAATACTTCAGTCATATCAGTGAGTGCTTTGGAATTCTCCTCAACATCCTTTCCAGCAGAGACCACAAGCTCTAACAGCTCTTCCACATCCGTATCCGCCGTCACCATGCCGAACCTACAATAATTATTGACAGAGTAGCATAGCGGCTAGCGCACTGTACATATACCGATATGTCGGTGATATCACAAGTTTTTTCGATAATAGGATTCGGCTATATGTCTTTATTTTGACGATACAGCTAAATGTTTTAAATTTAGCGCTAAAAATCACCCAATCAAATGCCAGCGTCAGCTGAGTTCGTTCAGTTTTATACTAATCATTGAAATGAAACTTTTTTGACATATTTTTAAAAATGTTTATCTTACTCAAAGATATGTAGTAGGGAATGTATAGACATAAATCAAGTTGCTATCACATTATAATATATATATACTTAGATAACGATTGCA